>PVLA01006677.1:0-119226 GCA_004027455.1 Hydrochoerus hydrochaeris | reverse complement strand
CCTCACATCCACCTCCACATCCCCCTCGCTTCCGCCTCACATCCACCTCACATCCGTGTCCACATCCGAATCTGTACCCCTTCTCTAGCTAAGTTCTGTATCGCAGGCTTTGAGGGGCATCTGATTGCTTGTTACTTTTTTATTACATTTCTTAGAAACATCGACTTGAGGACTTGGCATGGTTTGCTGACCAGCCTGGAGTAGAGCTCAGAGGTTTTTTTTCCCCTTTATTTTATAACTTTCTTTCTTTCTTTGCTCCAAATTTGCCTTTCACTTATTTATTCCATTATATTAAACATAAATTGCCTGGTTTGTGCTTGAAAGAGGCAAATAAAATATGAATATATTTTCCAAAATACAGCATGTGTAAATTAAGAATATTTTTATCAAACTGCTTAAGTATTTACTAATTTTAAAAGTGAATCATAGAATATGGTGGCTTCAGCAAGATATAGTCTTAAGGAATGATTTAATTTACGTTTAGCTTTGACGAAGATGTACACACCTAAGTTCCAGCTATTAGCATGGTCCCGGTGCTGGGGACGCAGCTGCACCGCGCACTGTACCCTACCAGAATCTAGACTTTTTCACTGCGCTTGTGAGGCTATTTGCAGAACACCGAACTGCTTATTGGTGAGAAAATACAGGTACACAGAACCATAATCATGAAAATAGATCTTTTGCAGCCAGTAGCATCTTAATTTCTTAGTAGAGAATTTTCTCTTTTTCCTTTAAAGAGAAAGAATAAAAAATAACAATAAGACAGGGTTTCAAAGCAGGCCAGTAGGACAGTTGCAGTAATGAATACATTGCCCCTTGCTGTCTTCCCAGTAGCTATTCAGAGCACAAGACACACTGGTGTGGATTCATCTTCCCGAATCTCTCGTCCCAGCACAATGCTGTGCTAATTCAGTTATCGAAAGCTGCGATACGGATCTCTGTACCCACTGTTTCCTGGGCTGTGTTTATTCTCCAGGTCTCCGGCACCTGCAGAGTCGCTCCCTGGGTGAGAGCTGACAGTGCTCGAGGTTGCCTTGCTTCTCACCCTTACCCCGAGCTCTCAGCGGTAGCATTACCTACTCGGATGGTTCACGGGGGGTGAGAAAGCTGGTCTTCACACTGCTGACTATACAAGAGGACGGCCCCTCAGAGGGGGTTTCCTTCTGCATCGTCGCTCCGGGGCAGCCCCTCTCCGCCTAGCAGTTTCTCCTTGACCCTAAGCTTCCCTGATGGCCCCAGGGTGACCCTGACCATGCCCAGCTTCCTGGACCCTGTTGTCCTCAATGTGCTTGGACACACAGGAAGGACACAAGGAGGGAAGAGCCAGGGCCCTCGTCTCTCCCTGGGGATGTGACCTCTCAGGAGCAAGTCTGTCTCCTGCTGGTCACCAGTCCGCCCAGGTGTCCCAGCCTTGCTGGGCTCTGGGCTCTGTCTTTACCAGTGTGAGGCGAGACTCCTGGCCCCCTCCTTTGCCCCGGTGGCTGGCCCTGATGACTTCCCAGGGCCCTGCTGTGGCTTCAGCCTCTCCATTGCCTCTGTGAACACGTTTCACACTTTCATTTCCTGGCTGAAATAGTGAGAATTTTTTCTTTTATAGTCGGGATTCTGCTGGACACAAATCCATTTCTCTGCTTCATTAAAACCACAGGAAACTGAGTCTCACAAAATAGGAAACATCTTTGCTGAGCATTCAGTGCCTGACGATGAAGAGATTCAGATTTCAGCCTGGTCCCTAAGCCTCCTGCGTCCCTGCCGTGCCCACCACGGCTGTCGCCCGGCCTGCGTCACATGTGACTGAAGGGCCGGGGCTACGCTGAGCTGTGCTGGCCTGGTCTCGGGGAGCCCTGTGCTCCAACTGGCCAGTGGGAAGCACCCTCCACTGCAGCGGCTGCAGGGGACTGAACAGTTTGCTTCTTGAGTCCCGAGGCCCCGCAGCAACAGTCTGCTAAGCCTGGGTGGGGGCAGTGGACAGGCGTCGGCTGTGGAAAGGTAAAGCACACCAGACGTGCCGTCCTGCAGTTGGTATCTTGACTAGTGTAGCAGAAGGCAGAGCAGGAGAGGGTGCAGGAGGACAGTCACCTGAGGGGACAGTGTTAGCCAGCACCTGGCACATGCAGTAACAGTCAAAGCTTCACGAACAGCAAACACCGCAGCTCGTGTATAATGGTAACATTTCCCACCTCATCTGTCCACGCGACCTGGGCCTCATGACCGCAGACTCTGCCGTCCTCTGTTCCTAGAGAGCTCGCCTTCCTCGGCACCTCACACTTCCTGCAGAATATTTATTGTCTCTGTGGGATGAGACGCCGGTGCCCAAAAGCCCAGCGTTTCGCCTCTGAGGCTTCTGGACCGTGTCAGAATAAAGGCCGGGTCAGAGTTCTCAGTTTTCTTCACATCCACGGCACCCTTCACTTGATGTACAGATTGGCTCTGAAGACTCGGGCTTATGTCTGGTCTAGACAATGCCGTACACGGCCGCTCAAATTCATAACGTGCCGGAATTACCTCACGCGTAACGCAGCTGGTTCTCTATTGACTCTGGAAATTAAATTTACTCCCCAGTACTATTGACAGCTGGGTCTCTGGCATATTTAATGGGTTCGCATGAAGATGGGACTGTATCTTGTGCCTTCAAGCAAAATGTTGATAACTCATCATCTTCATAAAAAGCGGGAGGTACTTTATCTATAAACGCCGCCCCTCTGTAGACAGCATCAGTGTCAGAGGCGTTTGCAGCTGGCTGGACTTGGCTCCCTGTGGGAATCCTGGGGAACCATCCTGGGTGCTCGCTGGCTCGTACCGTGCATCTCTCAGGACTGTGCATTTCAAGGGGTGGTTTTAGTCCCAAGGAGCAAAGCTGCAACCTGTGAATTGGGTTTGAACGTAATGAAAATCCTCAACCTTGTGTGCATCACGGTCGGGCCTGGAGATTCCGCTCTCGGCGTCTCCGCCTTCGTTGTTCCAGCACCAGAAGGGAGAGCTGCGTGCCCTTCCTGTGTTGCTATTTTGACTTGGGAAAGGGGCCCATGAGGGGAAATGAGTGTGAACTGTAGCAGGGACCAGTTATACGGTAATCTGTGAATTCAGCGTATCAGGGAGCCGGGGTTTTATTGCCCTCTGTCCATCCATCTGTAAGAATAAGCAAATGTGAGCCTTTCTCAGTTCCAAGACAGCAGATCTGAGGTAGCTCTTCAGTCCCTGTATGTCAAATGATGCACTCTGGCATCGTCTTTCGGTGGAAGCCACCGGAGAATCCGTCTGCGTGTGAGGCTGGGATTTTCTGGGAGTGACCATTCATGGGTGGAAGGAACGAGTTCTCCTGAGCTTCCCACAACACCGACACCCAGTGCCTCATTGTGAGGACCGTCATCTACACTTTTGACTGAAGTCATTCTTGTTACATGGTGAGAATCCTCTCTAAAGGGGCTTGTGGGAAACTCTGGGGTGAGGTCTCATTCTACCAAAGCAGACCAGCAAGGTGTGGAGTGGTGCCCGAGCCCCGAGGGCAGGGGGAGAGAGGAGCGGCTCTGGAGGGGCTGCAGGCCTGAGTGGTCACAGCTGTGGAGATGGCTTCAAGGCCACCTTCATTGCCCTTGTGCCTTCAGATGGGTGACAGGGCCACAGCAGGAAGTTGAATGTGTTGAGAGTCCCTGAGAAACATTAGGGAAACCCCAAACACAGGGGGCTGAGGACAGGGTCCACTTCGGCCACCAGGATGCAGGACAATTGGGATTCCCATTCGGACCTGTGCTGAGTCAGTGCCACCCCAGTACAGTAAGACATGTAAGTCCAGCTGGGGAAAGGGGGACCCAAATCACCCTCAGAAGTTACACACACACACACACACACAGACATGTGCAATGGTCCCCAAGGGCCACTGTGACAGAGCACCAGGGCCCCCCTGGCTTAGGGCCACAGTAATCTCTTCCCTCCGGCTCTGGAGGCCAGAAGTCTGAGACCAAGGTGTCAGTGGGTGGGGTGCAGGCTCCCTCCAGAGGGCCTGGGAGGCCCTTCCCTGCCTCTTCAGTCCCCACCGCACTTCCTGGCTTGGAGGGCACATCACTGCCACCTCTGCCTGGTACATGATAGGGACTTTGACCTGCATGCCTGTGTCCACCTTGTCCCTGGTCACTGAGTGGGGGTCTGCCCTAACCCAAGATGTCTTCTTAACTTGGCCGTGTTCCCAAGGGCTCAGTTTCCAAAGAGCCTCGCATTTCTCCTCAGTACCAGGGGTTAGGTACTTCAGGTCTCTTTCTGGGGACATAATTCAGCCTGAAACACTGCCGTGCTATCCCTGGCAAGAGACCTCAGAGGGGACAGCTCTGTTCTTCTAGAATGGGTAGCAAGGGTGCTGTCTCAGCCTCCCTGACTGCTCCAGCTGCACCTCACCAACTGGCACTTTCCTATGCACTCTCTTGAGGCTTGCTCTTGCCTGTGGATTCTGTAAAAGCATGCTAACCTTAATGAGTCAGTATCTGGAAGAATGGCCATATCAGGCTATCTCTCAGTCTAGGGTGGAACGTCAGCATGCAAAGCCCACACCAGTGTCTTTTCTGCAATATCCAGAAAGCACGGTGCTCCTGGCTGCAGGAGTGGGGTGTCTGCCCCCAAGGAAGCTGCCTGCACAGTGCCAGGGCGAGGGACTCCATGGAAAACAAACCTGGTGCTTCCAGGTTCCCTCCAGACACCCGTGCTCAGGAACAACTTCCTGAAATGATTTATTTGTAGAAAGTAGAGCATTTGGGCAGCCTCTCATCCGTCAATGTGGGTCAGTCAGTGTAGACCTCTGAAAACATATTAGTAAGAGTGTCCACTCCACCCACCCAATTTGCCTACCTTTGCCAGTGTAAAGTTGCATTCACTCAGCAATGAAAATCCCTTTATTGTCCTTGTAGAGGATTAACCAGTTATGACACGTAAGTGAAGAAAGGAAACCATAGAGAAGGCCACTTACAGAGCTCCCAGTCAGTCTGCTGAACATCAAGATATGAAAACATCACGAACAAGGACGTCTTATTGTGACACAATGAGGACACTTTCTGGGCAAAATCAAGCGATTATTTTAGCACCACAGATGTTTTTATCCCTAACGGAGAAGAGCGCACTCAGTGGGTGTAAAGTATCCATTGTTCCGCCGTAGTCTTTCCTGACAAGAGTAACTGTCCAAAGTCAGTGAAAACTTCCTCTCACGTGCTTTTAATATTGTCTTTGTCAAAAAGTCTTCCAGAAATAAAGTCCCTTCCATGCCATGCGGCCATGCCTGGTAATTAAGAACTCCATGGGAGCCGGGCGTGGTGGCTCACGCCTGTAATCCCAGCACTCGGGAGGCTGAGGCAGGAGGATCGTTGCAAGTTCGAGACCAGCCTGGGCTACAAAGTGAGCTCAAGGCCAGCCTGAACTGCATAGTGAGACCTTGTCTCAAAAAAGACCAAAAAAAAAAAAAAAAGAAGCCCATGGGGAGTTTTTCTGAGATGTACCCCATATTCCTTTCTTCTACACCCCTTTAAAAATTACGTACTTGGAGCTTGGTGGAGAGCACTGGGTAGGGCCCAGAACTAGAGGTGCAGACCTCACTCTGAGAACTTGGGAGACAAGAATCGTGCGTGAGGATGACCACAGGATAGGCCCAGTTCTGGCAGCGGCCTGAGGGCCCATGAGCAGGGTGAGGGGGTCACAGGAGGAGGAAAGTGGGGCTCACACAGCCCTGAGGGGACCCTGACCAGAAAGGCTGCTGAATCCCGGCTTGGTCAAGGCATTGCTGTCCCGACGTAAAGCGAGGAGACCAGGACCATGGACAAGACAGTCCCGAGCATCACCCCGGGAGCCCCACAGTGACTGCACAGTCACACCTGGCACCAAGGCAGGAAGTCAGCTCCAGGGACCGACAGGGTGAGCTGGTGTCAGGACAGCAATGCCCAGGCCCAAGCTCGGCTGCTTGGCAGCACAGCAAGGACGCCTTCCTCTTTGTTTTTCTGTTTTTTTTTTTGTTTTCCTTCAATATTTATTTTTTACTGGTGCTTAAAAGAAGGAGAAAGAAAAGAGGAAGAAGCGAAAAGCGATAGTGGTTTGATGGCACACAGTTACCATCCAAGCCCTTGGGAGGCTGAGGCAGGAGGGTCATCCTGAGTTTGAGGCCAGCTTAGGCAACTCACTGAGACCTTGTTGAGAGAGAGAGAGAGAGAGAGAGAGAGAGAGAGGAAGGAGGGGAGGGGAGAAATAGGGAGAAGAAGGAAAGGAGGCAGAAAGGAAGGAGGAAAGAAAGGAGGAAGGAAGAAGGAAGTCCAGCATCATACGGAACTTTAGGTCGGGACACATAACATGCACACAGACCCTATAGACAGATGTGAACCGAAAAGGGGACAGGAAGGAGCCCCTGGGCCAAGTCCACGCCTTGGCCCTGTGGTCGCTGGGAAAGGCAGCAGGGCTGTGTGGCCCAGTGACCTCTGAGATGAAGCACAGTTTGAGCTTCTTTGCATCGAGTTCTTCCTTTTTGAAAAACAGTTTACCAACCTGGACTGTCTCTCTTTATACTAGTGGCTTCCACATCACAGCACATGGCAGTGAGTCCCATCCTGTGCCAGCTGCCCCCTCACCTCAGGACAGTGGACTGGGGTCTGGCCACACCCCTCAGTCCCCGGGCCAGCAGCTCCTTTCCTCCAGAGCCCTGGCTCGTCAGCACCCTGAAGAGGACTCGCACCCAGACAGGTGCACCCTGTAGCTCAGTGGAAGAAGCAGGCTCGCTCCGCGGTTACCGCTGGAAATTTGGAGTGTACCCCAGGAAGCACACCGGCGCGCCTGTCTATCCTAATCCCAAGAAAAAGTCCAGTGGTGTAGTCATTAAAATCACAGAAACACTGAGCTAGCTCAGAGGTGGCTAGCTGCCTCAATTCAACAAGCAATGTGTATCTCCCCTGTCTGGCTTCTGAATGACCCAGGCATAATTGTTCAGAATGTTGCTGACATTATTTTCAATTGTCAGGTGGACGTTTGTGTGGCTGAGTCATTTTGTTTCTTTACTGGAGCTCAAAAGTCTCCAAATGCGGTCTGATTCACTAAATGATAGAACATTCCAGAGACAGTGGTTTTCCTTTCTGTGTTTTTTCGGTGGGCGGCTTCCCAGGTGCTGCAGAAGGCGCCTACCGCCGAGCAGCTGCCCTAGCACTATCCATTTGCTTGCTGAGAAAGGTGGTTATGGTGTCTGCAGGTGCACAGTTCCAGCCCCTAGGCGGTATCCTGGACCCCAGAGGGAAGCTCTTGGGTGCAGCAGGCCGGTCCTCCCCAGGGCGCGTCTCTGCAGCCCTGACGGGGTCCTCAGTCCAGCATGGCTCTGTTATGTTTCCACCGGTTTCATGCAGTAGCTGGAAGGTCTGGAGGGAAGATCACTGCTTCTTCCCCGGGGAAACACGAGATTTGTTCCTTGGAAGTGGCAAGATGGACAGTGTCTCTCACTGTCCCTTCACTGGGCCTCTGTCACCATCACAGAAAGAGACGCTCACTGGCTCTCGTCCTGCTCTTCCAGGCCCTTAACATGATGCTGTGGGGAAATAAATTCCAGACCGGGTTGCATCGAGCAAAGAAGCAAACGCTGATGGTGCTCCTGGAAAAGCCGAGCTCTGCCCTCGCACACGCCTTTCCTTCTGCTTCATCTTCAGGCGGCGTCTGTGCCCGGGGACGCTGCGCTCACCCACCAAGCAGCAGCCACACTGCCAAGGGAAGATGCGGTAAGAGTCAACGGGACCAGCCAGGGCCGGCTTGGAGGCTGCTCGGCCCGGTGTGCACAGAAGGGGCGCTGAGATTAATCGGTCACGCAGACAGCGCCGTGCGGGCAGCCTCGAGTTTACCAAGGGCCATCAGGAGGGCCAGCTTCGCTCCTCCACCAGGGAGCAGGAGAGGGAGAGAGACGCAGGGCGTGCGCAGCACCTGGATGGAGATGAGAACTCAACGACAGCCCTTTCAAAACTGCGCCTCGGGGGCGGATCAAAGTCCTCTCCTCTTGGAAGCTGCAGGCATGTTCCCTTCATCTGCAGGGCCTTCCTGCCCCACGCCCGCCCTGCCCACATGAAGGGAACCGGCCCCGAGGTATGCTAACGTGCTTGCTGGCTTGTGTCATTGACATTGGCCATATGTGAGTGGTATGTACCGGAGAGCTGGGCTTCTGAGGAGAGGGTTAAACATCAGCGGTTCTGGAAGGCATCCAAGCGGAGAGGGCTTCAAAGGGCGCGCCTCGGTGAGGGGGCATTCCTGAAGCGCATCTATAAAAAGACGTCCAGGCACGCATTCGGCACTTGGTCTTAATTTTCGGTTGATTTCTAAGCTCTAGCAAACCGCAAACAGCTCTGTGGGCTCCTCCGCCAGGCTGGCTTCACAGAGCAGATGCGGCAGCCGACCTGCTACAGGCAGCAAAGGAGAGGGGTCTGGAGGGAGGTGGAGCCCGGCTTCACACGTGGCCCCAACAAGCCGTGTCAGGGCGCGAGAGCAGCAGTCACAGCCTCAACACTCGCAGCAAGGAGCCCGGGGCTGTTCTCTTGCTTGTGCACAGTCCTTCTTTACGCGTTGCTTTCGCTGCCAAAACTGTTTTCTAGGCATCCACTGGAGAGGAAGAGGGCTCGTCATTTGAACAGAGGATTAAAGTACCAAAGCGTAGGTTGTTTCTTTATCAATACTTTAATACCGTTCAGTCTCTGCATGCATGGACTAGTGATCACGTGACAAGTGTGCTGCAAAGACCCCATCCGGACCCTGGCCTCGAGTTTCCCCCTGGCCAGCAGCTTCCCCTGTGCAAGTGTACCTGCTTCTCTGGGATTCAGCGCCACCCTGAGCCGGGCTCTCACACACGGTGCAACTTGGTTACAGTCAGAGGGCAGGTCCTGAAGTCCTTCGAAAGACAGGAGAAAGAGGGTGACTATCCCAAGGGGCACATGAGTGTCGGGGAGTACTGAGCTTCCCTAACCAGCATCCCATTTGTAATTTAATGCCGGTTGAGCTGGGAGCCACAATCTGCAGGATTGGCCAAATGAAACCCTATTGACCTCTCATTATGCTGGGGGCAATTTGGCCTTAAATAGAGTACTCATATGTCAAGCGGGTCAATATTTTTTTCATAAATGTTACACATATAATGAATGAAAAGTAATTAAAGCCATCTTGGAGATGAAGGGGAACTTACTAGTACTATATTGCTTTTATGAAAAGTCAATAGTTGGCCTTATGTTACAGCTCTGATTTTCAGTTAGGATGTCAGCTTGTCCTCAAGTGTGACACAAGTCCACCTCGAGTGTCACATCAAGTCCCCATCTCTTCCAGGCTCACCTCATTACCCACTTCAGACTGGAGCGCGTCTCAAAGATGGTTATTACTCAGCCAAACTGCTGGTCAGCGCCTCTGTGCCTTTCCCGCCTCATCGCCCGCTCCCGACACCTCCAGCACCGTCCACCACCCCCTCGCTCCATCTCGCCCCCCACCCCTGCTCCTCACGTTCTCCCTCCCTCCCTCCTTCCTCTCTGCCCCCCTCTCCTCTCACCCCTCCCCTCTTCTCTCCTCCTCCCTCAGCACTGTCTCCCTGAGAGCCCAGCCAAGGTCCAGCGGCAGCTTTCCTGCTGGGGTGGAAGAGGCCGTGATGTTACAGTAAACGAAGGCTGACAGCCAAACACAGGCTCAGGATTAACGCTACGTAATTAGTCAGACTCGCAGCCTCCAGCCTTGCAACTAAAGATGCACATTTCATTATCCTGGATAGAAGTTTCCAGGCCTGATGCCAGGCAGAGATGGCCAAGGTAAAGACGGCATTTGGAAAGAGCCGGGTATTGTTTGCACAGAGTTCAAACACAGCACAGGCATATCTATTTCTAGGAAAATATGTGACTGTCATATTTATGAGTCCGACGACTTTCCCCGCTTGTAGGGCAAAAGTTTAAGTGACTTTGGATTTGAATTTGCAATAAAAAGAGACAGAGATTGCAGCATTCATAGCACTCGGTGAGGGAGCGCAGGTCTCCCAGCACCTCTGATTTATTCACAGGAGGAACGACCTTCAAGAACAACAGGGCTCTTATTTATTGGTTGCGTTTCAGCCATTAATTAATTTAATTTAAAAATCTTGATTCATTTTCCTGCCAGGCATTGCGTTCTCTGCTGTACCTGCAGGGAGACTTCACCGGGCTGTGATTCATTCCGCCTGTCAGCAGGGCTGGTAACACCTCGTGATGTCAGAAATAAGGACACTTTTATTTAGTCATATGGGTTTTAAGGTCTTCTTAATCTTTCTGTCTTCCTCTTTCTTGGTTCTCATCAGTCAAAGAAAGCACCAGGAATAGCTATTATTGGATACTCTATAATTCCTTGGCACCTCCAAGACTGAAGAGTCTCAGGGTATTCCAGGGTGTGTAAATCTCTGGTTTAATCTCTCTGGCTTCTGGTTTTCTCTGCTGTTTTTGTGGTGAGTTAAAATCAACATGAATATGAGCTGCAGCTATTGATCTACCAGTAACACTACATGCGATTGCAATTAGCAAATAATCTATTATGGTTCTCTTTGTATTTCTGAGGTCCGTTAGGTGTGGGGTGTGGGCGGTGAGTGAGTGGGTGGGTACACGACTGAGGCTGTGCATGTGGAAATGGAGGAATCTCGTGTCCTTGGAGCCATCAAGAAAATGCTGGGGCCTCTCTGATTGTAAGTAGGGACAGAGACAGTGCTTCACGAGTGGTGCCAAAGACCTGACGTGAACCAGTGTCCTGTAAAACCCACATATTGCCAGTCCACGAGAAGAAAATTATGGAATGTTCTGGCTCATAAAGTTGGGTCCTAAATGTAGATGTAAAGTAGATCAGAAGAAATAACTGAAATTCAAAACTTCATGTGTCATTAAACCTTTTATTGGATACAAATATGGGAAAGGCCTACTTATTTTTGCACACTTAAGGAAATCCAGGTTATTTTGTAGTAGAAGAGAAATATAAAAATTCTTTTTAGTGATATAAACAAAAGCAAATGCAACTTTTCAGTTTCCAAATAAGAAGTTAAAATTCCAATTCTTACTCCTAACATTCCAATTCATGCTCTATTGCTTAGAAGGAAATCCTTGGTGTGTGGGAGGGAAGCTTCCCATCTGCAGCTTCTTAGGACTGACCAGGGCAGTTTCCTCCTTAAGGGAAGGGGGCATGGAGCAGGCAGTATGGCACGAGGAGCCCAGTCACACTTGCTGGAATCTCCATTTCTACTTTGCTTTACACTTTGGCTATGTTTTGTTTTCAAGCAATGACATTTGCACAGCTTTTTCAGGATGGAATGTTTTTGGTGGACTTGCTGACACCTCCATCCCTATTAACCCCCCAGTCTGAGTCCAGGGGCGAGGAGGACTGCCACAGCCCTGGACCCTGGATTCACGAATAACTCAGACAAGAAGGCTGTCTTCTGCTCATGTGTCACCAGGCAATGAGTTTGCACACTCGACCATCATGTTTTTAGAACAATTATACGACTTAGCTGCTTTGCACACGTAAACTTGTAGGCAAACACTGTTTTCTATGCTCACAGTCTGTGCCGCCTCACATCAAGCCCCAAGTAGGGTCTAAAATGTAGCGCATGATTCTGACTGCACAAGGGGGCACCGAGGGCCCCCTTCACAGCTTTCCAGTTGTGTGTTGGATTTTTTCCTTTAGTAACAGGGTCTGAAGTATTTCGGTAAAAGGGGAACTTTCCCAAGAAAAGATCTTGATTTTGATTTCCTAAGAATATACTTTGACACTTCAAAATGTGTCTCTCAACTAGAAGATTTCTCCTTTTTTAATGCTTTTTAAACATTTTCTACTTTTAGTGTTACTGATAATCACTGGGCTTAGTCTAACTTTATTGCTCTTTAGCTAATCACCATCCAGAGGCAATTGTGTTAAACCCCAATGAAATATTAGGCTTATTTTATAAAAAGTGTTATTTCATGTTTGAATCTGGCCCGGCCCCAAGGTAACCTCTGCCAATAATTAAAATATTATTTACCCCACTTTATGTATCTAATTTGTCTACTAATACTTTTGTTATCCCAGAAGGACTTGGTGACTCATTACTACATTTTTTTGAGGTTTAAGGATCTTTCAGCAGCCAGCTGGATTTTCTGTGCAGTTAACCTTCTCCCTTCCTTCTTCTGAGAACACACAACTCCAGGTGCCAAGATGTATAAAAACAGCAACGACCTCTGCAAAGATAATGTGGGCATTTTTCACAGATAGCCAGAAGATATTTAGTGTGCTTTGTGATCCAAATAATCTTGCTGGGAAAACTGACAAGCACATAAAACCTCCAGGTAGATCTGGTCCTTCGAGTAATCATTTCACTGTTGGCTCTTCACTGTCACAACTGGCTTCATTTCTAATGACATCAGCAAAGGCAAAATACATTCCGCGGGACCGAGCATCTGTTAGGAGCTCTGAATATGTACAGTGGTCAGAACGTACAGTGGACGTGTGAATTAACACAAGTTACTGCAAGGAAAGCCACGTGGCCATTCAGCACCTGGGCTGCAGACACACTTAGCCCACGCTGCTGGCCACTTTTTGAGGCAGATCTGGAAGCCGTCCTTCAGGAGTGTCATTAGATGACATGATTTAAAAACGCAGCAAATGCTGCTGCCAAGTGCCATCCAAAGGACAGACAGAATCACAAAACCCCTACAGGGTATCCTCACCTACCTCAGCCTCTGGGTTTCATGCCAAGTCACTTCTGGTTCGTCCCCAAACCAAAATGAAGCACTTCCGAATCTGCTGCAGGAAGTGACCTGATGCAAGGGGTGCACTGGAGGGGTCAGGGCAGTGCATGGCTCGCTGTGGTCATGCTTCGCATGGATGCCCACTCTGCGCACTCCTCTACATCCGCAGAGTTGAAATTCACTGTGTTCCCAGGCCTGGTGGGGGCTGCTCTTACCCTGAACTCCTACCCAGAATGGCACCACCAGGCACCCATAGGAGACCTGCACAGCCCCTTCCTCCCCCTCTGCCACCTGTCACATGCGATCTCCCGGGACACCCTTGCTGTTGTTTAGATCGATTCCTGGGATGCTGTCTGCTCTATGTACCACTGCTAACTCCCCACACAAGCAGTTGTGTTCTCATGCCCAGGGCTGGCCCATGGTCAAGTGGTCTCCCCATCCCCAGTGTTGAAAGCAGCCTTTACAATGACTTCTGCAGATGCACCTCCAATCCTGGCTGTCAGTCATGCGTGCTTAGAACTGTCTGACTGCTTTCCGCTGGGTGTTTTCCTTACAGAATCTGAACTCCCGGACAAATTCAAGGAAGCCCTTGTTCCCAGTGTTCCTGTTCCCTGGAAAGCGGTCCCTCCTGTCCAGTGACCTTGCCCAGCTTCCAGCTTCCTGTTCAGCTTCTCCCTTCTTGGAGAAGTCCCTGGGTCCCAGACACATTCACCCAGGAGAGGAATATTGAGGACAGATTTCCAGACCTTACTTATGCATTTATACACTAATATATACTCCACAGCAGGTATGGGCATCTTCTTAACTTAATTATAATTCTATACAATTACCAGTAATTTCTTTTTCTCATAGAAAAAGTTACCATAGAGGTCATCTCATCTTGCAACACCTGGTTCCTTCTCATTTTTCTAAACCAGCTAAATAGTAGTCTTTGATTTTCTTTTCATGTTTTAGCTACATCATTTAAAGGATTTACTTCACATAACACACGAGGAAAAATGAGAGAATGAAGGAGAGTCCTCAGATTCTGTCCCTGGAGATCCTTCTGGTTTAGAGGCACACATTCTCCTATAGGACCTTCTCATGCAGGCATAACTCTGCCCCGTGGCAGACATAGAAACCAATGGCTGAGTCCTAGAAGATAAGTTTTTGTGTGATTAAAATCTATTGGAGAACAGCTGGGCTCCTTTACACTGTCCCCAGCACGGGGCAGTGCCCTGTGCTCTGGGCCGTGCAGCCAACCTGGACTTCTAGCCAGTCTCACAGCTCTTCCACAACATCCTGAGAGCAGACAGAAAGCTCCTGCCCTGATTGCCATTCACAGCCAGCTCTTCCCACTCTATAACCCGAGACCCCACTGGAGAGGAAGTGGCCACAGCATCTGCTCATTGCGGAGGCGTTTCCGTGCTCTGTGGTGTGAAGGGTCCAGTGTGAGCTGAGGGGCCGCTGCCCTCTGACTCACCTCGTGGGCTATGACCCTTTCTTCCCTCCATAGCCAGCTGCCTGTGGCCTTTCCAGTTTTTTCATGTAAGTCCTTTGTTTCTGTGGATCCACCAGAGAAACCAGCATTCTACTGGGAGGTCCAGCGAACACTTAGGCTGTCTTTACCTAAATCTTTCTGCTCTCAGTTAGTCTGATCAAGTGCAAGGAGAAAGCATCTGTCAGGATCTCTCTTTGCTTCATTAGCTCCCTCTGGTTGCTGTGAGGCCCAGCCCACTCTAAGCATTCTACCGGGAGACCCATCCAACCCTAAAGGAAAGGGGCTTTGGAAGGGGCATCCCAGCATGGGGTCTGTTCTAGACTTGCTGTGTGAACTTTGTGGAGGCCTTGCTTGGGTCATGGGTGCTGTGGCGCCTGCTCAGGACTAGTGATGACAGCTAGGCTTCCAATGGCTGTGCAGCCACCACTCCTTGTTTCTCTGTCATTATTCAGGCTGCTCATGCTTCACCACGTGCCTGATTGGAATATCACAGCCCTGTCATTTTGGAAATCACTGCGCTCAGTAACACTTTAGGGTTCTCTCTCACGAGTGGGACAGGGGATGCTAAAGACCTCGTGCAAGCCATGGCGGCCAGAGACCAAAGGGGTCACTCACCTCAAAGGGACAAGAAGAGAAGAGGAAACATTTGCATCGAAAGTCAGGGAGCCAGAAATGGAGCTTCTGGGTACCAAGAAATGCAGTCTGTCTCCACCCAGAGAGGAGCGCACTCCACAGAACAGGACTGATTGTTCTGTGCGAACAATGCAGCTCATTCTACTCCTGGACAAAGGCATCTCAAGCTCACCCAGGAAAACATTCGCAGAAAGAAAACCCTGAGTGTTGTTTTTGGGATGCGAAAGAGCATGGCCTGGGGCCCCTCAGGTCATCAATGCTGGATTCAGGCAGGAAAAGAAGACCACAGTAGGCCATTGTCACCAGCCTGTGGGTACCTGGTGCCGAGCCAGTGCTAAGCACAGGACATGAGCCAAGGGGCACAGGATCGTGGCACAGGATCTATTTCTCTTCTCTTCTCCCTGCTCCTCCTCCTCCTCCTCCTCCTCTTCGCTCCGGTTCCCTTTCCTCCATTGTGACCAGCATATGCCATGTTCAGCGAATGGCATCTTCTCATGGTGGGCAGCTGTGAGCTGTCAGGGTCACCTGCCCAGTGCAGGGACGGCACCTGTGGAGACACTTGGGACTGGTTCTGTGGGTCTTGTGAGGATGAGATAGACGCCCTCTTTACCTTTCAGCCAGTCTTTTGTTTTTTATCTACAAGCTGAAATAAGAGGATTTCTTTATAGTTATCAGTATAAAGTGAATCAATCAGCGCAACTGTGCAGAACAAGGTGGAGACTCACACCGCTGTGGTCGCAAAGGCAGCTATGTGTTGCTTTCTGACTTGTCGACATCTTACTAGTTGTTACAGGGAAGGGTGTTAAGGCCGCTACTTCTAAAACCAGGAAAAATCAAAACAAGAAAGCAATTTTCAAAAACTTAAATGTCAAGTTGTATGTCATGGTGCATGGCTGTAATCCCAGCACTCTGGGAGGCTGAGACAGGAGGATCCCGACACAGAGGCCAATGGCTTCCTCCTCTGTAATGACAGTGACGGTTATCAGTACTTCCTGCCTTGGTGTGACACGGAAATGAATAGACATGGTCAAGCATCTGGGCACTTCCTGACACACAGGCATCTTGGACACATGACCTGAGTTTTGACAATAGGGTTGCTGTTTGGTTCTCTACCCTGGGCCGGGGGAGCGTGTCACCGTAGGACTTGTGCACATCATATCTACCATCTGCAGCCAGCCTCGAGAAAGCCGGGTGCTGCGTTCCTAAATCTTTAAGCCTAAGAGCAATTCAAAGAGCCAGTGGGAGCAGCACCCTGCTCTGGGGTCCCCGTCCCTGAGCTTTCCTTCTCCCTTCTCCTTCCCCTCATCTCTGAGAACTATTCTTTCTTTTCCAACTTACTCACTTCTGAAGCCCCTTGATCTAAAAATAGAGCTTGAATTTTTGCTAAGGAACATCCAGCTTAACGTCTGAATTGTCTGCAGTTTCAGACACTGGGCTACAGTGAGCATATGGAGACGCACTCACAGGCCCGTCTTAGGGGACATACCCGGGCATCTACCCTTCATGTTACCCAGCAAAGACAGTGGTGGGAATCGGTAGCCACCAATGCATTATTTCTGTACCCAGGGTGGTGACTCTTTGATCTTGAGTTAAGAGCTGAGACAAATTTTCGCAGAATATAGCAGTAACGATTCCAGTATTTGCAGAGGACTCACAGAACACCTCTGGCTCCCTATCTCTGCTCGGACCTCTCCACCCTACTCCATTGCTCAGGCGACCGTGTCATGGGCTCTAAATTATGTTGATAAAGGTGCCGGTTCAACAGAAGTGTGCTGTCTCGAACTCAGCGTCTCACCCACCTTGCGGAGAGCTCTTGCTGTGCCTCTGTGTCCCGAGAGTGAGGCTTCCCGGGTGTGTTCCGGCCTGTTCCTCCGAGCCTTGGATGCGTCGATCCCGCACAGGATCTTAGCGATGGGCCCTCCAGGCTTGCCGTGCGCTGCCTCTGATGACCACAGGGCCACCCTCCTTCACGACATTGCCAGCCGAACTGCAGAAAAATCTGCTCAGCTTCCTGAGCAACTCATGTCTCGTGAACTTCTGATTGCAGCGTCATGGAGGTGGCGCTGAGGGCGCTGTGTGGACCATCTCTTCTGCTCCTCTGAGAAGGGTCACAGCCACCTTTCGGTCCCTCTGTGGCTAACACCCAGCCTCCCACTTCAACCTGTGAGACCGGGTTATAAAACGGCACAAAAGGTTTCCACATGGCCAGGACGTTACTTCCCTGAAGAAACTGAATGCTTTTTTTGTGCTCCATTCTCTCCTCTGCATCCCACATCTTTCCTTTCGCTTCTCTGAAAAAACATCCAAAGCTCTACTGCTCATTAGCTTTACCAGTACTA
This sequence comes from Hydrochoerus hydrochaeris, assembly GCA_004027455.1. NCBI lineage: Eukaryota > Metazoa > Chordata > Mammalia > Rodentia > Hydrochaeridae > Hydrochoerus > Hydrochoerus hydrochaeris. Next base: position 102,076 of record PVLA01006677.1, on the reverse strand, counting down.
TATTAGGGCAGTGCAGGTCTATTGCTTATTAATTTCCAAAGTTCAGCATGACTTAACCTGTTCAGGGTTCTTAAGGCCATTTCCTTTCCATTGCCTTCTACTTACAGCAAACAGTAAAGCTCCCTGCCTGTCAAACCAAGGTACGTCAAAATAGTCCCAGTTAGGGCTGGACACAGCCTCGCTGCTCAGGGTCTACACGGGTGGCCCCAGGGCTGCAGTGTGGTGGGGATACCTGAGAGCTCATCCCGGCACCCCTCCGAAGGGGACCGAGGGTGCCCAGCCTGAGTGTGCCCAGACAAACCTCCTGGTACAGGGCCATGACCCCGGGGAGCCCTGTCCCAGCTTAGCAGGAATTTGTGGGTACCCTGGAGAAGCCCCGAAGGCTTCAATAAAGAGAACTAGCTCATGGTCTGTTTCTTCTCTTAGGGAAACTGTATGAAACGATTGTTCAGAAAGCTTGAGCAACAGGAAGTGTGGGGGCTGCGGAGCACGATATTTGTTTGGATTCGATGCCACACATTTCTAATTTGCCCCCAGAAAAATTACATTGGAAAGAGAAGACTTGGAATGATTCCTTGAATAGATCCAAAGGATAACAACGTTTTTTTAAAGCTGAAGAGTACAAAAAGAACATTCTCCTGCTTTATTTATTTTTAATTGAAGACGCTGTACAAACATTTGCCAAATTATTCAAGTGAGAGCCATAATTAGGCAATGCAAGTGGAGAGAGAGGCAGTAAGTGCCAGCAGCGAGGCATCTATTTATGGATATTACCACACATAATGGAAGCAAAACAGTTGTAGCTGTGTATTAAATTTAGAGTATCGCTCCTAATAATATTCTCCATGTGCGAAGCAGTTGGCAGGAAGTTTCAACATAAGGACAAGTTCACAGTGCTGGGGTGCCTAAGAAACTAGTGCAAATAATTAAGGATTACATAAATAAAAGAACTGAATATGAGCTAAAAAAAACAGCGCAAGCTACAAGGCTTTGTAGTACAAAGTGAGGGGTCTGCCCTGCATTATCACTTTGCACTGCTTTCGAAAAATGCTAACCGCAGAATTGTCAGATAGCAGCTTCGCAGATAACGCCAGATTTCCTCCACATGCCCTAAGTCAAGAGCAAGATTTGGATTTGGAAACCGTGTTTTATTCAGGGTTCTAGGTTTAATGTGTTAAAAATAAATAATCACTAGCAAATCACTTGCATAGTGGTTAGGTCACACTTTCCTCAAGAGTTGGGGGATCTATCTGTAGTGTGAATCCTGGCCGGAATACACATGTGTGCACAGAGATGCTGGTAGGGTGTCAGCTGCCCAAGTGTCACCAGTCTGCCATTCAGCTCATTCATTTTATTGAACTGAACATTTGCAGCTCTCAGCGTCCCTCAGTGGATGTCTCCAAGGGGCCTGTTACACCTGCAGGAAAGGCGGGCTGCGTTTCCGGTTGTGGGCCACACAAACGGCTCAGTGTTCCCCATCTGGTCTGACCTCTGATCACTCGGGGGCACAGCCAGGGAGCTCAGCTGAATTGCTGGAAACCCCACTGTCCCTGCAGGCACAGGTCCTCCCTGGAGCATCAAGCCCCCTGTAATGTGGTCCTTCCCCAGCCAGGACACCCTTGTGTGTCCACTCTCTGGTCCTCCACTGTTCCTCCTTCTTTCAGTCCCTGGAACACTGCAGCATTGACTCTAGCTCTTCAGAAACCCTCCTCTTCTCTCTACCACTGCCTGTATGAGTTGGTTCTTCCTGGAACCCTGGATCTCAGCTCATCTTGTTATTTTCCAGGTGGATCTTCCATGCCCAAGGCCACTGTCCGCCAGCCTGCAGGTCACTCTTCCTGATGTCCTACTCAGGCTACTTTCTAATCATTTACTGAGTTATTTTCTCTCTCTCCTCCCAGAACACTGCTTCACAGGCTCTTTGGCCTTCTCTGTCCTTTCACTGGGGCAGGTAGGGCCCCCATATCCGCAGTTTGTCCATCCCAGTGGCTGACCATGTGTGTCAGAAGGAGCTTTGTAGACTGCAGCAAACAGCTGGTGGCATGGACAGCATGCTGGGTGAAAGAGAGAGAAAGCGCGAGGGCAGGGATGGGAGGAAACACAGCCATTGGATCCAGCTGGGCTGGAGTAGCTGCGAAGGTGACCCGGGTTTGTATCGAGAACCGAGGATGAGGGCCATGGTCCGGGTTTGGAGACGGCTTCAGAGGATTGTCCTGCTGCCATCAGGATGGGACTGTGGTCTCACACAGAGCTCCAGCAGAGCTCAGCTACAGGTGCTAGGGCAGGAGACCGCTTCCGTGGGCCTCTGTGACCTGTCTGGGCAGGATGCCTCCGCCTGTGCAGGGATGTTCCGTGTAAATCTGGGCTTCCGGCTCGGAGGCTGCGTGCTGCTCCATGCACGGCGTGCCGGGCGCTCAGCCACGGGGCTGACGTCTTCCACGAGCGCGTCTTGCCCGGGGTCAGCGAACAGGCTCAGTCTATCTCCCCCGAACAAGCTTTGATACTGGTAGTATTTTCATTCTATAACCAAATAAACAGCAGCCCTCGCCAGTGCGCTCCATGCCAACCCACTCCCTTTCTAGCGTTCCTTTCCAGGTGCCTGTTTGCTATGGTTTTGAGTTTTGTTTTTCTTGTCATTTTCTTTGACGAGAGTCAGCAGAGAGGAGAGGAAGTGACTAACCCTTTGCTCCTGAGAAAACACAGAAGTAACTCAGAGTCCAGCACGCTGCAGCGTGGGGCTGTGCGTCCTTTAAAGGGTCTTTGGCAGCAAACTTTCTGCGAAGATGGCGGCAGTAAGCAGAGGAGTTTGCAAGAGGCTTATCATTGCACAAGCTTGAGAAGCAGAAATGCCCTGACCGACGGCAGTGCTGAAATCCTTCTTGCAAGGAAACAAGTTACTCTCGTGAAAAGCAAACAAGTTATTCTCATGAAAAGTTTTAGTGAGTCTTGACAATGGTTAGCGTGTGAAAGTAACATAAAGGAGAACCCGGCCGGGGTTCGAGCGCCAGGCACTTAGGGCAGTCATTCTCGTAGGGCGGTTGTGCTGAGTTTGGCCTTCTCTAGAGAACTGGGTTTTATATAATTCTTATTTTATGCCATCGGGAGTGAAGGTAGGACCCTCCCACACGTGAGGCCGGTACCTATGCCAGTGAGCCATAGCCTCAGCCCTGAAATAGTAATTCATGAATATTGATAGTGCTAAAACGCGTCCCCAGAAGGACGGAGCCCTGTGTTACTGTCACCCTCCGTGCAGAAGTCTCCGGAGCTGCCCATAGCGCCGACCCGTGGAAAGGCAGGAGGCGCAGGGCAGAGGGGGCCAGCCGCTCCCACACCTGCACCGGCACCTCCTTGACTTTTCCTGGGTCACTGCTCCAATTTTAACCTCTGAGCTGTATTTTTATTCTCCTCCTTTTGAAGCAGGCCATGGGATACACATTAATTTGGAAAATATGGAAATTTGAGAACAGCTGAAATGTCCAAGTTTCTGCTCATAAATCTGGACACGTGGGGCCTGGCCACCCCGAGGGCTCGGGGCGGACCGTGCCTGGTGCCCACCTCTGTGCTCCACTCCACGCACAACCGGGCCCAGTGCTGCAGAGTCACGGGGTGCACACGTTCCGAGACATCACCCCAGTACAGGTGCCCAGGTGGAAGCGCTCACCCGGGTCCGCAGAGCAGTGTCCATTACAAGACAGTGACCACAGCTCATTCTTTCCTTTTAGTCCCCAAGAAGTAACCTCCACCAATCAGGGCACCGCAGTGTCTTTCCCAACACAGAGAGGTCCACCAGTGGACAGCTACGGGGTGACCTCCATTGCTGTGTCTTAGAGGAGTCCCAGTGCAACAGACAAAGCAGAGGTGACCAGATGGCCTCCACCAGCCGAGCTCCTGCGAGACCCGTTGGCGAAGCTGGGGAACGGTGTGCAGGTGGGCAGAGGCCGAGTGACCACAGCTGCCATGGTGAAAAGGGAGGCGAGGAGCTGATGCTTGGAGTGGGCTTTAAAGTGACTATGCAGGAGAAAGGGCAGCAGCATGGGAGCCAGTGCCTCCCACGTCTGAAAATGGCACGGGCGGGGCCGGCACATCTCCCTGCAGACCTGCAAGCGTCTTCGGGGGTGTCTGTCCTTCCCACTGGAATCTTAGAGACAGAAGGGCGATTGGGTAGCAAGGCAGAGACGGACAGAGACTCCAACCTCAAAGAAGCAGCCTCGGGCACAGTGCCCCGCATCAGGAGACCCCCATCCTCTCTCATCTCCACCGGCCTATGGCATGGGGAGCTGTCCCTCCAGGTGGCTGGATTAAGGGAGGATAGTCGTTGGGAGAAACGCTGGCTTCCACACCAGACAACTGCTGCGGATGTCCTCTGGGTCCTCCCTTTTGCCAGGAATGCAAGAGAAAGACTGTCTGCCAAGATCCATCTTACTATTCATCAAATTAATTATGCTCTGTCCCCAGAGAAGGAAAAAGTGGGTGTTAGACAGTCAGCCAGCAGGGTCTGCTACAACATGACTTTACTGAAAAGGCTATTGAACAAATAGAAGATGGAAACAGAGATAACTATGTTTAGAAAACTTCAGTCCCATTTAAATAAAATGTGAATGAAGAGAATTAGTACTTTTGTGAAAATAAACATCAATAGATTAGAGAATTAATGATCCACACATCAAAACTCACTCGTAGTCTGTCAACAGCATGGGTGCGTTTTTGTGTTTGACTGTGTAGTTGAACATGCCCTCACGGTGCTGAATTTGTATTAGCCTGGCTCAGCAGGGAGGGACCAGCAGAAAGAGGTGGTGGTGATGATAAACCTCTGCTTAGATACACAGCCTCGGGTATCCACTGGGTCTCAGGGAAATGAGGCAGGAAGCCGGGGGTCACACACAGAACAGCCCTGCTCAGGGCCCCTATTGGTGGAGAGGAGTGACCCGCTAGCGGGCCAGGGCTTGGCTGGAGGGCACAGAGGGAACTGACCTGGCTAGCCTCCTTCCTTTAACACTCTCCCCATGATAGCCCAAGCCCCAGGGCTTCCATCTGGCCTTAGCTGGACTACTGGGCAGCCTCGTGGGCAGCCAGGTGCAGCTGCCCTCTAACGGCCCAGAAGTGTCATGTGGCCTCCAACCTGTGCGAGCTCTGGTCCAGCCATGCAACAAGAGCATTTAGGACCGGAGAGCTCAGGAACACCTGGGAAGGCAAATGACATGTGCCCACCTACTAAAAGTTGGGTACTATATGATTCCAACAAAACTTCCAAATTTTAAAAAATCCAGTTTGCTAGAGTCTAAAGTTGGACCTGATTTTGTGAACAGTTATTACGCTGTTCTCTTTTTCCTTTGTGATACTGGGTTTTTGTCCTATAAGTTACTGATAACTATACACACACAACATGATAGGAATAGATAATACATTTGTCAGGGAGTAGAGTATGGCATCAGATGCCTATAATTCCAGCACTCTGGGAAGCTGAGACAAGAGGATCACAAGTTTGAGACCAGCCTGAGGGACTTAGCAAGAGCCTATCTCAAGCTAAGGGTGTAGCTCAGCCTCTGTTCGATCCCCAGCACTGAAAAAAAGTCTTAGAAAACAGAAGCTTAGAAAATTTCAGTTATGCAAACTTCTGAATTGGAAAAATCATTACTTTTATTCAAAGTTATTTTAACAAGGTTTCCCAGGTCGATTTAGTTATGACCCTCACTGGCCACTTCACATCCTGTCCTTTTACCATACATTTGGCAGTCACTGAAATCAGGGCTAAGCGTGTCAACTCCAGGTCAGTTCTGCGGTGGCCTCCGCTGTCTCTGTGGTTTGTGCACATTTTCCCACCATGGGTGCCAGTCCGACCCAAAATACTGCTTCGTATGGTCTTTTTGCAATAGAAGCACTGTCTGAGATAAAATAACATTTTATTTAAAAATTTACAAACTTGCAAACAACTCCGGTCCCTAAGACTGTGGAGATACCATGTGCTGGAAGAAGATCTTATTAGGTTGCTGCCTTGCTGATTAATTCTTCAGAAATCTGAAACTCAGTCACAGCACCAAAATCATCTCTCTCACATCCACCCCAAGGAATGATGATATTGCAGGAAACCAAGCAAAATGAAGGATTTTTTAAAGACTCTATTGTGAAAAAAAATGGGTCCTTCTAGTCTGGGTGACCTCGGCCCAGGGTGCTTTGCGGGCACTGATGGCAGCTGTGGAGGATCAGGTCCCTGAGTGACCATTAATCCCCAGGCAATGCCCTGTCTGCGTTGCTCTTGCTTAATTCAATTACTTATGGCTGTGGGCTTACCCTCCCGAATATTCACTGTTCAGCCAGGTTCCCTGGCTTCCCTCTCACCCTGTGCGATTCTGTTTCTCTAACATGCTGGTCAAGGTTTACATTCACCTCACGCTCTGTGAGGTGCATTTAACTCAGGGAGAGAAAAATCAGTGTGCATTGCGGGATACAGGTGTAGTTACGTGGACACCTTTTGGGGAAATATTTCTAAGCAAGTCCCAGTTCTCACAGCTACTGATGTTCATTCACACCAGGTTCGTAAATCACTGCCTGCCTTTTGATTAGTGTTTTTATATCCAAATGAGGACCCAGCATGTAAGTGTTTCCATAAGGACAGAATTTAAACATCTCAGTTGAAACAAGGTCGGATGTTGCTATTCGAATCAGCCTTCATTGTTTTTTAATATAAAGCCAGATTGTAAACATTAGAAGAAGAAACTAACACACTGTAAGTGTGAACGGGCACCTGTATGAACCCTGTTAGCGTTCTCTGGAGAGATCAGCAGACAGTGTGCGCAGAGTGACGCAAGGGGTTTGTTAGCCTGGATCACAGGATCAGAGGGGCAGAGTTCACACTGACCGTCTGCCGCTGGGGAACCCGAAGCCACCCAGGCCAAGGAGATGGAAGCCGCAGAACCAGAGGAATCTCGGTGTAGCTCCAGCCCCAGGCAGAGAGTCCAGGGGCTCCCTGGAGAGGCACCCTGTGGCTCCCGTATTCCCAGGCGAGCACGTCTCCCTTTTTATTCCATCCCGGCTGCAAGCCTGTTGTTGGAGCCCGTGTGCAGGGAGCGTCTTCCCCCTCAGCTCACAGGTCTGCACCTCAGTCTTCCACAGGTGTAGTCCGAACTGCGCTCCGCTGGCCGCTAGGTGTTCCCAACTCCACTTGCACTGGCCCGTGATCAGTGGTTGCAGCTTTGGTGTGAGTGCACGTGTGCACCCTGTGCACTAGGCACATGGACTGGGGCACATCTGTGCATGCTTAGGGACCATGGATCTTTCTTTTAGTCTCATAAATGTGGGCAAGCACCCTACTTAATGTCCACTTGTGCTGTCAGAGAGGCCAGATTCCTGCTGGTTCCTCGGAGGCTGGTGTGCTCAGAGTTCCCTGCCCACCACCCTTTCAGCTCCGCGGGGGAGCTACTTCCTTCACATGTGCTGTGAGGGCTGAGCGAGAAGCTGCCACATGGTTTTCTGTGGCCATCATCCCCAGACACGTTACATGGAACATGGACACATGTGACTGCGCTCATGTGAGTGGACACAGGTAAATTCTGCTGCGTCGCTGCACTTGTGTGCATGTTTCTGCTCAAGAAATTGTTCTAACTATCAAAAAAATTAATTGAGCTGTAAATCTCTAGCTTGATTAAAATAGCCCAAAATACTTTACAGCAAAGTGACTATATATTTAAATGAGGCATTTAGACATCTACTAATTTTGATATGTTTTGTAAGCATTCTCCATCATTTATTTTGCATAAATTTCTCATAAGAAAATTTGCAGAAGCATGACCCTGTCCTGCCGCTGGGACCTCAGCCTTTTGGGAGCACATGACTAGCAGAGGAGTGACCAAGTCCTTTTTGCCCAGTAGTCTGTGTCATTGCAATGCTAAGACCACATGTTAGGATCTCTTTCTGCTTTGGTGATGATTCCCTTCCCTAATGATGTGCAGACATGCATGTGGAATCCAAGCCATTTTTCTACTATGGGAAGCAGATCATTTCTCACTTTAAGTGCATAGATATGAGCAACTGTGTAACCAGTGGCCCAAGAAAGGGCCTCTGTGACCTCTTCTGAGCTTTACCCTTCCTTTCCACATCACACCAGGAGGGATGGGACCTTCCCCTCCTTGGGAGAGAGATGTGGTCTCCTCGACACAAGCAGACAGGAGACACACAGCAAGCACAGGCCCACATGAAGCTAACTGGGATGGATCCCTTTGCCTTGAAGTTTGAAATGCAGGTTTTCTATCGTGTGCGATGCATGTGCCATTGACATGCACCAACCTCTCACCCTGAGGGTGTGAAGTGAGACATAGTGGAAGCTCCCACTGCAGAGAAATAGCTGAGAGGAGACAGGTGAAGCAAGTGCATCCAGGCTGCCCTTCACAGCAACAGGAGGATCGGACTCTTCTCTCACTGGTAAAATACGAGCATCCAAGGAATTTCTGCACTGGTCTAACAGGCTGAGAAACAAAACATTGCTTTGGCCTTTTGCTGGACCGCATGGTAAAGTATTAGGGTCTTGTCCATGCTCTGAACTGTTTTTCTAATTTGAAAGTGATTTTATTTTTTTTATCTTTTTAAGAATGTATCTTCAAGTTTTTAGGTACTTAAGTATCCAAGTAGAGGTCCTATTAAATTGGGAAAGATGGTATTTGTTCCTGATGTACTTGTGAGGCCTGCCATTTTTTTTTAAACAAGGCACAAGAAACCAAATTGAATGCAAACTTTGACGTAGCCTGCACCTATGTAGCCTGGGCTGGAATCTGGGTGAGCGTGCCACCCTGCTTTCTGGTGCCCAGGACGAGGTCAGGATGTGAATATTGTGTCAGATGGATGCTATCTGCCAAGTCCTTTAGATGACATCTCTCATTTGCACCTCATGCCATGCCAAGATGAGTGACACCGCAAGATTCTAGGTAAAGACAGTGTCCTCTGAAGCTGCCCCCTGAGCTCAGTGGGGTCCCATGTAGAGCAGGCCTGGAGCACACAGGGGCACCCTCAGTTCATCAACCGAACTCACTACTCAGGCCCGGCAGAATCGCGATTCTGCTGAGTTCTTTCGGAGATTTCAGGGAAATCCAGTTTGTTTCCCAGCGGGAAGCAAGGCTTTCAGTATTTAACAGCAAGACATGCAATGTTCATGAGCACTATCTCAATATTGATTACACTTATATAAAAATTTTCACCAGAAGATAACAATGGTAGGAAGAGATGAAATTTTTTCTGTCTTTTGGAGGATTAAAAATAGCCGAGCATACTGCAACAGGTTTCAAATGTATTTGTTTACTGTTTCACAGTCGGACATTTCTCAGCTTCTAACTTTTCCCCGTGGTGGGTCGCAGGAGAGTATGAAATACGGTGCCAGGGTTTCCACCGTAAATGCTCTTTCTCGGGGATTTATAACTTTTGCCGTACAGATGTGACTGCGGGCCCTGGCTATCTGTTCTCAGCACTGAGACTGACATTTTTGTATCGCTTCTCACACACAGGCTGTGAAAGGCTATTAGTACGGCTATATTTAGGCCGCGTTAATTGCCAGGAACACACTATTAGGGGGTTTAACATGCATAACTGAGTTGTATTCACAGAAAAGCAGAAACATTAGGAAAAGGCGGTTAATGAGCCTGTAATCAGGTCTAATTGCATTTTATTTGAAAAGCACTTGAGGTGCCCTGTGCTGGCCTGACTGCCCTGCTTTCCGAGCCTGGCTCCTGGCTTTCCTGTCCCCACTCCTGTCCCACACCATGTCGATCACACTGCACACAAAAGTGTTCTTTATAAGAAAGGAAACTGCAGGCATCTAGTACTTCCTGTGAGAAATGAACATGGACTTTCTCTGAAGAAAATATAAATGGATTTACTTAATTGAACTTCAGGCATTGGGGCAGTTAATAATGGGCTGTGTCATGGTGAGGGCTTTGTTTGTATTTAAGGCAATAAATTACAAGTATTAAATGTATATTTATTCCGAGTTAAACTCATTTCTAATTGACATGTTACTTAGCCCAAGGCTTTTAAGATCTTTTAGTATAATTAAATTAATAGAAGGCTATAGATCACAGCATGATAAACAAACAGCCCAGACTTTAATATGACAGATATACACAACAGGCCATGTAAGTAGATCATTATTATCAGTTTAGGTTAAGCAAAAAATACCACCAGAATGAAAAGCAGAGAAGGAGGTGAAGCCCCGGCTGCAGTGGGTGACCCGGAGGGTTCTTCCCCAGCCCGTGTCAGACCAGCCGGTGTCAGAAGTCCAGAGCTGGGGAGAAACTTCATTATGAAAATGCTTGCTTGGATCAATCCCTTCTGCTGGAAGCTTTTATAGACCCACATCAAACATTTAGAGGTTATTGTGCCAGCTTCTCCTTCGGCCCCGTCAAAGCACGGAACAGTATTTCATGACTATCATACAGAACTAGCTGTGTATGATTCTGATGCCTGCATTTGTGAGCACAGTCCTGGGTGCTAAATGCATTCTGGAAACACCACCAGCTGAGGGTGGTGTGTTGGCTTCAGGATGCGCAGTGGTTTCCCCCAAGGACGCTAGCTGCTTCTCAGCAGGAAGCTTGTCTTGCCTTTTGACTGAAAACTAAAGAGACCAATACAGCAGCCTGTGGTCTCCTGAAAAGCTGGGAGAGGGGCACTGCTCACAGGCTGCACTGCTTCATTTCAAGCGAAGACGTTCCCTCCTGCCATGTGCGGACCCCCGCGCTGCCTTGGATTTATGTGGCTTGGTGAACGTGTACCCAGGTCTGTCTCTGGCCTCCTGTCCTGCCGAAATAATGTCATCTTTATGCCCATTTTTCACATCAGAAGGATGGAGAGTTCTCTTAGCTTTTGCATCCCAATGGCTATTTGTGCATGAACTTGAAAGCCACCTTCCAGAAAGAGGCAATCAAAGAGGGCTGATTTAAGACAGCCTGAGGTTTCATATTGTTGACCAAATAGAAAGATGCATGAAAAAGTATGTACTTGCCTCAACATTTTGTACATGAAGCATATTTCCATGCATCAGGGCCTTAGTATTTCTATAGCACGAAGACTTGAGGAAATCAAGTGTGTAGCCAAGGTCTAAGCCATTCCCGAAATGTGTTCTTCCCTGTGAAGTTGTTCAGTCTATGCTGGGTGCTTCGTTTTGTCCTTGCACTGAGGAAAATTAGTATATCGGAGGAGATGCAGCCAGTACAGTGTCTGCTTCCTCAGTGGTGAGAACTTTCTGTCTGGAAGGATGGACACACACACACACACACACACACACACACACTAACGAAATGAGCCTTTAAATTTTAACTGAGAATATAGGCCAAAGTATGAGGTTTTGTTTAAATGTCCTACTTGACAATCAGTATTCAATTTACCTTTAAGAATTTTGAAAGAAAGAGAAAAATTGCTGTGAAAGACTGTCAGATTCATCAGAGATGTCAATGTATGTCTTTGAATCTGTTATTTCCTTGGTCTATTAATTTTATGCCTCAGGGCTTTGAAAATCATCTATCCTAGAGAATAAGGTTTTATCTGGGATTTAAATAGGTCATTTAACTTTATTGTTATTCTTCACACTGGTTCTAAATCCAATAATCCCTGTGAACCCTTAAGATACATTTTTAAGTTCAATGACTTAATTAGGAATTAGAAATCACAGAAGAAGAGTTTAATCTGCAGAATCACACTGTTTACTGGATGCGATGATTTCTTCACTTATACCTCAATTAAAACTTCTGAATTGTTGAATATTGCAACCATTTCAAAAGCTTGCTGGATCTGTGTGTTTTAACCAGTGTCCTTGGGAGTCTCATTTCCGATACTACCTGATGTAATTATGTTGTAAGTAATTATTTGATCACAGGCAGTTTATAAGAGTCATGACACATGATCAAATAATTATTTATAATATAATGGCATTTTAATTGATTTTATTTAGGAAAAACAAGTGCTAAGCCCACTCCTGCCTGTAACACACTGCTGCGTGATGATCTGACTGAATGCAGATGGGTGGGCGGTCAGTGGGTCACAGGATGGTGGCACAGATGGAATCACTCCGGGACAGGCTGGGTGCGGGTGTCTCCCTGGACAGCCGGGCTCCGGCTAAGGGGCTCAGGCGGCCGCTTCTCAACTTTCCCACTGGGGACCCTGCCATCTGGAGAGAGGGACCTGGCCACAGGTATTAGAGCCTTCCAGTGGGAACAGTCAATGACTTAAACACTGGATAAAAGGAAAGAACAGGGAAAGTGTGACTCAGCCCTCTGCTCAATGGATTAATTGTCTCATTTATGTAACTTGCGGTTAGCCTCAGTCAGGATTCTTGATATTGCTGGATTTGGGTTTAATTCTGCAATACCAGGGTGATTGCAAAGCGGCTCGGGAAAATGCAATCCGTAGCCTCCGGACATTTTATCAGACGTGTAATAAAGCCCTTTTGCTTTCCAAGTCAATTTAATAAAGCCAAAGTCGGGAATATTTTCACTAAGGTGTGTCTGGAGGCCTCAGAGTTCTGCCATGCTTCACTGTGTCAGTCTCTAATCCAAACAGCAATCGTTGCAGGCCATGTCTTCCGGTCCCTGTGCTGTTTTCCTACATGGGTTAAATGTACTAAATTAATACGTTACTAAAGCTGGTTGGGGTTGGACCAAGCTGTTAGAGTCTTACAATTTATTCTTAAAAGACAAAGTCACATTTCTGCTTGTCGCTTCAATTAGTCTAAGGAACTGATGAGACATAATCGCTATAAAAATCTTTATTGTGCAATACGTGGAACAAATTCAGATTTAGAAAAAAGTTACAGATGCAGAATAAAGCCGTGCTTAGCAGGATAAGAAGGTGGGGAGGGGAAGGAGAGACCTATGTAGGTCAAGGGGTACAAAGTAGGAGATATTGGGGTTAACCTATCGGAACATCTAGCGAACAGCATGGACACCAGTGTTACTAGTGCTGTAGGAGATTCAGGATTGTTTTTAGCGCATAGATTCCAGTTGCTTTAATCACTGGTGCAGACGGGACAGGGATGTGAGAAGACGGATGTTAAGTTTACACCATGTAGGACCTGAGTATATATCTTATATCATGATGTCATGTGCCTTAAAAAATCAGATTCTTATGTGATTACTAAGTTTTTCTAACTTTTATTTTTATTAGTACATATTTGCAGTACACCTTGATTACATGCAGGGGGAGTTGGTACACATACAAATTAAATTCTTTATAAAAGTCACGCTGCCTATTCTTTATTCAGGTTGCCTATTGTTAACTTATTACAGAAAGAGGTCACATTTGTCAAAAGTAAGAAACACATTGTTGGGGCTGGGGATGTAGCTCAGTGGCACAAGCACCTGCCTGGCAAGTGCAAGGCCCTGAGTTTGATTCCTGGTACCAAAAAACTAACAAGTAAATAAATCAATAAATAATTCACTGAGGTGCAGAGTGGATTTAGATCATAAGAGCTTCAAAAAACATTCTTCTGTTTTGGGCTCTAGTCCAAGATCTCAACCTGTCTGTACCCTTAGCGTCTTCTGACCCGGGAGAGTCTCTCAGTCTTGCTCTCAGTCTTGACACGGGAGGCTCTGGAAACTAACGCATGTAGTATTTGAGAATTTGTTGGGTCCGTCTAATGTGACCCCATCTCTAAGCTGAAGGTAACGTGAAGGAAGACTATGGTGGGGGCAGAAGTCGCCTCACCGCGTTGCCCCAGGACAAGCTGCGTGGACAGGCAGCACTGCAGGCCACAGCAACCTGGAGCCCTGGCTCTAGGGGCATCCACTGGCCAGGAGTCTGTGTCCTGGGTCACAGGGAGGTTGTCTGGAAGCCAGTCTTCAAGAGTGAGCTGCATTCCTGGGAGAGAAGGGAACTCCACCTTCTGGAGAGATGAACCCCAGCGCAGTATGTGGATTCTTTCTCTAAGGGACGTATGGGGTGTGACCTTTAAAAAGGAACAGCACTGCCCATGCATAAACTTCCCATGGATTTGCCACCAATTACTGCAGCAGATACATACACACACACATGCACACACACGCACACACATGCACATACACGCACACACATGCACACACACACATGTTCCCTCTGAAGCTGCATGGTAATCACCCCCGGTAAGCCCCAGCTGCATCCCACAGAACAGCTGGCCAAGGACAGGTCTTCTGTTGATAAATACAGGATCTCTGATTTCTTTCTACGTTGTACATTGTTAATAGAAACCAAAATAATATTTAATAGATGCATTGTTTCTGAAAAGAAAAGATGAAAATCTCATTCTGATAGGAAAAGATCCTCATAGAATCAGACTCTACACTAAACAGCAAAGCCGTCTACTGTTGGGATCTAGTAGTCACTTCTGCAAATGAATGCATAAGCTTTAAAACTACTTTTGTTAGGAAAAACGTGGCACATGTAAAGTTGTCATTTAAAAATCTATAACACAAGACATTTAACTCTTAAGCAATTTTAAATGTTAGAGTAGTCAGAATATGTATTGTTATATAATAAAATTCCTCAAAATTTTATAGTGTATTTGCAGAAAATAACTGACGGCAAGTTTAGCTGGTGAAGTGTGACATTGCACTATTCCTATCACTATAAGCAAGTTAGCCCAAGGTCCTGTGGCTAGCAGAGGTACATGTTTGCATGCTCCAGATTTTGGGGAGCAGCGTGTGGGGCTCACTCTGGACTGGCTGCCTGAGGTTGCTGTCCGGTGTCACCAGGCCTGAGGTTTGGGTAGAGCAGACCCTGATTCCAAGCTGTCACGTGGCGTTCTCTGTGCCTGCATTCCAGTGTGCACCATGCCTCTCCGCTCAAGGCCACCTCGATCCCTGGCAGCCACATGGCAGCCTGAGCGACAGCAGCAGGAGTGGGTGGATGCTAGTCAGAGGCCAACCGCAGCACACGGAGTGCAGCCACCGAGGATCGGTGCCTGCCCACTGCCACGTTCACCAGTTAGAAGCAACGCCAGAGCCCAGGACTGAACTCACCCGGGCACAGGGGGGCACGGAGGTCCGTGAGCTCTGGGCAGGGGTGCAAGACCACCTCATCCGCCACATGTAACTAGGAGCCATTTGTTCAAGCTACAAGTAGCTCCTCCTGCAGGTAAGCTTAGCCTTCCAGACTCGACTGACGAAGGCAATGAGGGAGCATGTTGGATTCACTGAGGAAGGTGGGGTGCTTTACATCTGCAGCAGGGAGGACCCCACTGCAAAGGGGTGCAGTGGAGATGCTGTGTCCTTGGGATTTGAATCAGTTCCTTAAAGAAAGAAGCAGCTCTGGTGGAGTCGATGCCAGCAGCACCCACAGCTCAACAAAGGAGCAGAAGCCCCAGACTGAAGAGGGAAGCGAAGAAAGGCAGGGGCCGCTGTGGCGTTCGTGGTGTGCGATGAAGGACCAAGTACTGAGGCAGAAAACGTAAAGTGTCACTGCCGTTTCCCTGCAAGCTGGGCCCTGGAGATGCCTTACTATCTGTATTTTGGGTCTTCTGTCTTTGGAGCACGAGCCAGCGGTGAATAGACGGAAGTCTCTTCCTGTCACGTTAGGTCCACGTGTCCTGGGAAATGAGAGCCGCTGTGTCCGTAGCCTCCGCGCCATGGGAGGACGCTCAGAGCTGAGGGCTTGGGGATCTTGGTCTCCGACCCACAGAGCACCCGCTGACTGGACTGCACTGTGCTGGGGGCCCAGCTGTTTCCTGCACTTGGACTCGGGCAGAGCCCCGAGCCTTTGTGGAGCAGCGGGCCGCACTGTGCCGCACCAGGACATTTAGCTGGTCCCCTGCCGAGGGACAGGCAGGGACTCTCTGGTCTGGCAGGCAGGACGAGCGCTCCTCCTGGACACCTGTCCACGGGGTTGATTGCTTCCTGCTGTCTGAACGCCTTGATGAGCTTGAACAGAGCATTCCCATTTTGTTTCCTACTAGAAACTGGAACAGATCTGTGACCGCGCCTCGCAAGTTAATGAACATTTATGTCACGCATTGGCCTTCTTAAAGCGAAACAGGACTAGTTTTGTTTCTTTTATATCTATTTCCAGTTATAATGAAGTTTCAGCAACAAACAAATCTTTTGGACATTAAAGGCCCATGATGTGACGAAGGACATAAAGTCACAGTGGGACCGATTACCAAGTTAATTGAAGCACACGTCACCTCACTGGGCTATGACCTGGTGTCCATTAGGTTCGGATTTGCATTTCCTTCCTGGTTAGTGATTTTGAACACGTCAGTATGGGCCATTTTCTTGTCTTCAGTGCAGGACGTTTACTCCGGCTTTTTAGTTTTTTTTTTAATCAAAGACCTTCACACTGAGCTGTATCCCAGGGCTTCGCAACGTGTTATTCAAATTGTGAGGTAGGATCTCACTGAATGGCCCACGTTGGGCTTGTACCTGCCTCCTCCTGTCTTGGCCTCCCAAATCCTGAGAGTACAGGTGTGTGTGTCGTGTGTCCAGCCCATGGCCTGTCTGGCAGTCAAGTTATGTGTTTATCTGCTGTTGAATTGGATGAATTATGTTTATTTATTTTTTTTTTACATTGACTCCTTTTCGGAGATAGAATTTGCAAGTATTTTCTTCAATTCCAAAAGATGATTTTTAATTGTATTGATGGTTTCTTTTGCTGTGCACAAGCTTTTAGTTTGAGGTAGACATATTTGTTTGTTTGTGGTTTGTTTGTTTTTTCTGGTGGGAGTTTTTGGTTGGTTGGTTGGTTGGTTGGTTTTGGTACCTGGGATCTAACATGCGACCTTGCGCTTGCCAGGCAGGCACTTAAGCCTCTGAGCTAAATCCCCAGCCCCATATTTGTTTATTTTTGCTTTTGTTGACCATAATTTTGCTGCCATTTCATACAGAAATCTTTCCAAAGACCAGTATCAAGGAACTTTCTCCCATGCTCCCCCCTGGGACTGGGTTTTACATTACATCCTTTAATCTGTTTCAAATTAATTTTGGTACGTAGTACAAGGTAAGTATCCATTTTCATTTCTAGAGATGCACATACCCAGATTTCCCAATACTGTTTATTCAAAAGACTATCTTTACTTCATTGTATATTGTGGTCTTTCATCAAAGGATGGCAGGTCATATATGTTCATGGGTTTAGTTTTGGCTTCCCTATTTGATTCTTTTGGTTTACAGGTATGCCAGCGTTATGCTGCTTTGACTACTACAAGTTTGCATTGTAGTTTAAAATCAGCAAGTGTGATGCTTCTAACCTTGTTTTTTCTTGAGGTGTCTTTGGCTAATAAAGATTTTTTGTCATTCTGTACAAATTTTAGCCTTGATTTTTCAATTTCTGTGAACAACGACACTGACATTTGATAGGGGTTGCATTGATTCTCCCATTCACTTTAGGTGGTATTGACATTCTAAAAATATTATTTTTCCAATCTATGAACAAGTAAATTTTTAAATTTATTTGTGTTATCTTCCACTTCTTTAGTCAGTATCTTACAGTTCTCAATGTAAGGATCTTTCAACTCCTTTGTTAAATTTATGCTTTAATATCTTATTGTTCTAGATGTTATTATAAATGAGATTGCTTATTTTTTTGGATAGTTCATCATTATTGTATAAAAATGAGCCATGCTTTTGTTTGCTGCATTCGTATCCTGTACCTTTATTGAATATATTTATTAGTTCTAACCAGATGTTTTTGGTAGTCTTTAGAATTTTCTGAGTATGAAATTGTATTACCTGTTACCTGCCAACACAGGTAACTTAGTTTTCCTTTAAAAGTCGGGTGCCTCCCTTCTCTTGTGCCATTTTTCTGTCTACAGTTTCCAGCATTATGATAAATGAAAGTGGAGAAAGTAGAAACCTTTGATTTTTTTTCTGATTTCTAGATGAAAACTCACAACTTTCACCATCATGTATGTTAGCTGTGCATTTATCATATGTAGCATTTATTAGCTTGAGCTACATTCCACTTGAATCTGGTTTCTTGAGGGCTCTTATTATGAAACAATGAATAGTTTAAAGTACTTGTATTGATCTTGAGAGGAATGGACAGTTTTTCCCATTATTCTTTGAATGCTTTGCATCATGTGTCTTGGTTTCCCCATGTTGAGCCATCCATACCTTCCGGAAGTCAATTCCACTTGGTAATGATTTATCATCCTTCCGTGTGCAATGGAATTTGATTTGCTGGGATATGTTGTTGGTTTTTCACACATGTTCACTAGGATGTGGCCTTAGCATCTTCTGTTAGCATGGTGTTACCTGACTTGGCATGATGGTGACACACGTGGTGTAAATGAGTTTATAATTATCCCCTTGCTTTGGATACTTTAAGGACAGTTTCGAATGAGTGGAGTTTCTTTCTGCTTAGAGGCATGGCAGACCTCACCCTTGAGACCACCTCGTTCTGCAGTTGGCTTTGTTGGGAGGCTTTTGAAAAACTTATTTTCAGTGCTAGGGTGGAGCATGGGCCTCGCACATGCTAGGCAGTGCCCGCCTGCTCAGCCGCAACCCCAGAGCGGTGAGGTTTGATGACTGCTTCAATGTCCTTTCTCTTTCTGATCCGATTTTTCATTTTGTCATTTAATTCAGCCTTAGGAGGTTGTATTTTTCTAGGAATTTATCTGTTTCTTCCACAAGGTCCAGATTATTCATTTGTAATTGTGCCTCGTACTGTCTTATTTTTCCATAGTGTCATTTGTGCTGTTTTTTATTTCCCTACATTGTTATTTATTTGGAATCTCTCTCTCTCTCTCTCTCTCTCTCTCTCTCTCTCTCTCTCTCTCGGTGTGTCAATTCTGTTGTTCTTTTCAGAAACTCAACTCATAGCTCCTCCGACACTTTCTATTGTCTTTCTAGTCTTTGTCTCATTTACTTTTAGCTTGATCTTTATTGTTTCATTTCTCTCACTAGCTTTGGGGATCATTTCTTTCTGGTTTTTCTACTTGCTATAGTTCTCAAGTGATGCTTTTAGGACACACAGACACACACACATTCACACACACAGAGCTTTTTCTTAATGTTTAATCTTTATCACCTTTCCTGTTAGGCCTGTTTTTGCTTCACTGAATAAGGATTTATGAGGCAGTGCTTTTATTTTTGTTTTTCCTCAACACATTTTAATTTTCTTTATGCTCTATTCTGTTTTTCGGGAGTGTGTCATTTAATTTCCACATATTTGTGAACTTTTTATTTTCCTATTATTGATCACTAGTTTCAAACCCTGTGGTTGAGAGAGATACTAGACATGATTTCAGTCTTCTTAATTTGTGTAAGCTTTGTCCTGTGGTCCAGCACACGGTTTGTCCTGGAGAATCTCCCACGTGTGTCGAGGCGATGAGTGTGGAGCCACCGCAGGATATGACGATCTGATCTGTTAGACCTTTCTAGTCTGCAGGGTTGGTCAAAGCTGCTGTTCCATTACTAGTTTTCTGCCTGGATGATCAGTCCTTTGCTGAACGCGGGGGATTGAAGTCTCCCACTACTCCTGCCTCGCTCTCTCTCTCTCTTCAGTCCTGTTGACACTTGTTTTATATGTTCAGGGCACTGATGCTGAGTGCATAGACACTTCCACTGCTTATGCTCTGTTGGTGAATTTACTCCCTTTCATTATCTAATGCCCTTGTTTGTCTTCCATGACAATTTTGACTGGAAGTTTATTTTTCTTTGTGTAAACCTAACCACCCCCACTACCTTTGTGTAGCCATCTGTGTGGGTTGTGTTTTTCTGACCCTCATGTTCACCCTTTGTGCATCCTTAGGGCTGAAGAACCCTCACTGTTCACTCACAGGACAAGGAGGAATGTGTCAGATGAGACTCCACCAAGATATGACTAAAACAACGTCCATCAGTGTATATATGAATATATGATACGTTACACAACCTGATAGGATCTGTCAAAGCATTAATACTAAGCCTTGAAGCAAGAAATTTTGAGTTTATAGCCATAAATGGAAGACCCTGCATTTCTTTGGATTTTTTGTTTTGCTTTGTTCTGTTTTTCTTTTTTTAACCTTTGGATAGAGTATCCACTGGGGAGGGCATAGCAATTACAGTGTACTAACTAAACTACGTCTGCATCTGTTTATTGATTACCATGTGAGCATACTCTTTTCTCAGTAACAAATTTTCCACCCACAGTGAAAGGATACCCTAAAGTAACTAAAATATGAAAATGAAAGATTTAAGATTTAGATATAGTAATATGTTAGTTATATCCCTATTATAAGCATTTAAGTAATGCTTAAATTACTATTGACAGTATTTTGAAATTAATTTTTCCAATATTTAAAACAATAAGTGTCTTCAAATTTCCTTTTTTGTTGTTCTTAAGTCCTTCCTTATAATGCTATTATTTATTTCATTTTTGTTGAGTGTTTCAAGGTTAATGGATCAGTTATACCTCTTATTACAATAACATTTAAATAAGGTGAAATTTTTTACTCTTCAAACCACCTTTGAACATCTTTACATTAAAATTTTTACACCATTTCACACTGAATGTCCTTGCCCAAGTGAACCGGATGATTCATGAACCCATAATGGGGTGCTCCTGCCAGCCGAGGCTGAGATATTTGGATCTGACCTGGAATTTTCTCCAGGTGGTTCTTGGTGCTCTAGTCAGGGTCCCAGGTAAGCTAAGCTTTGCTGGGAGACACCTTCTTCACCTCTATCTCTTGCTAAACATTATCAGGTAGGTCACAGTTGAGCTTGAATTCAAGGGGAAAAGAACAGCCTCTTTGTAAAATCTTAACACACTTTCTGCTTTGTCTTTACAAACAAGATCTGAGGTCTAAGAAACCAAGAAACTCTGTGAATGGCCTCTGTGATGTAAGTATGCTGCAGGCACCAGAGAAGACTTTTGCTGGGTCTCTGCCCAAAGCAGCCACACCAGAGCTCATGCCATGGAGGGACACTGAGCAGCAGGAAGCCCCCTGACACTGCAGGCAGGGGGCGTGTGCCCGTGTGAATGCTATAGGCCAGGGGCTGCTTGTGAAGCAATGCACACCAGGGCTGAAAGCTTTTCCTATAAATTTTAGACAGACACTACTGGAAGAGTAAACTGAAAGGTGATTATGATAAGTATAAAAATCAACAGAATTTCTCAGAATATGGAGAAAATTGAAGATTAATTGAAGATGAAAATAGAGGAAAAACACACAATAGAGAATGGAATTTTGGTGTTTCTAAAGAATGCTCTCCAAAAAAAGACAAAAGAAAAATACATATCTTTTCATCTAAGATGTTATAGAAGATAAATTTCATCAGTTGCAAGTAGACATGTAAGTCCAGATTGTGCATATTTCATATACCCAGGAAATAATAAAGCTATGAACAAATAAACTCCTTCATGTTGTCTTTGTATTTAAAAGATTAAAAAGTGCTAGAAACATCCATATCAAAGACAGCAGTGCAAAGGTTTTAATCCGGAACCAGTCTACCTGTTACCAACAGATGAATGAAGAAAATGTATCCACACACCCTGGAGTACCACTTCACCACGAGGGAGGATAAGCTGGAGCCATTTGTAGGAAAATGGATGCACTTTGAGATCATAGTGTCAAGTCACATAAATCAGACACAAACACACAAGCTCAGATATCACATGGTTTCTTTAATACGGGACATCCAAAGTATAAATAAATCAAAAAGCAAAATAAAAGATAGACAATAGGAAAGTGAGAGGTAGATCTTGGCACCTAGGGAGGAGACCAAGCGAGAGAGGGAGAGGAGAGAGCGGATGGGAATGTAAAGGAATAGGCTGGGCACGTACACAGCTGACCACACACAATGGATGCACTCACGTGTGTGCAAGCAGGTACCAATAAATAAAATAGTGAAAATAAATGCTATTGACAAGAAAATTCTAGACTTCTCTGTAATACAAAGTGCAGAACACGTACTCCTGAAATGGAATGTGTACAGCATGAAAACAGGTGTTGTACATTTGTATCTCAGAATGTATGTATTTAAGCAAGAGTAAAGGGAAGAGGAATATATTACATGTAGAAAATGCCAGAAAATCTCTCCCCTACAACATCTTCATAAGGAATGACACTCATTCTTCTGGCTGTTTCACTCGGCTCCTACAAACCCTCCCCTCTACCATCTACACCCAAGGCAAGACTGCCCTACTCAGGACCACAGGCAAATTATCACCCGGTGAATTCCACACTTCCTCACCCATCAGCTCAGGATGGGGGGGTGAGTCCACTTTCGCACCCTTGCTCTGATTGTTTTCTTCCCGCCTGTGCTCTGTGCTGCAGGACAGAGCGACTGACTTGATGCACTCTCCAGGAGAGGGGTTGAAGGCCGGCCGTGTGGCCTCGCTCAGATTGAGCCCGTGGGCGCTGCAGGTGGATTCATAGGAAACGCACTTTGTGAGCACAGCCGGCTTCCTCTTCTTTCACCAGCATGGCTGAATTTAAAGCACTGAACACAGTGCATGCTGGAGCGGGCGGAAGGGAACTCACACAGTAAGACCCTGGCACCAAGAGCGCCAAGGGGGAACCAAGTTGGCAGGCAGCCTGGGTAAGAGCGCAGCCCTGCGGTGTGGCCCAGCCTCGTCACTGCACACTGTTCCCTCACGGGACGTGAGCTGTGTGTCCATAGAAGCATACTCAAGTGGTCCTGGTAGTTTCATTAAAAATGACCAATGACCGCAAACAAGTCCAAGGTCCGCCAACAGGGGAACAAACACACAGCTCGTGGCACAGCCGTGCGACGCAATCCACTCAGCAATGCGGATGGGTGAGCGTCTAAGGGCGGAGTTTGGCATCACAGCAATTACGCCTAGTGAAGGAACAGAGAGAAAAAACAGAATACACGTGGCATGATTCCGTTCACAAAATTCTGCATCCTGTCAACTGATGTTTCCTGACACATGAAAGCAGGGGGAGTTTTCTTACGTACAAGGGCAGAAGGGAGGGTCAGAGCAATGCCTCTGAGACCACGTGGGTTCTGGTGATGGGTTCGCAGATGTGCACAATACTGAAATTTACCAAATTGTGCACTCTGTGTGTGTGCCACTTATTACAAGTTAAATACACCTTGATAAAGCTGTTGAAATTACACAACTTGTATTTTAAAATGGAGAATAGTTAGAATTTTAAAACAAAAGATTAAGGTTTTAAATCTGCTGAAAAAAATAAATTCTACCTAGGCTTTACCTTCAAGTCATTGTACCCAAGTCAAGAAAAGTGAGTTATTTTGACCTTTTACGCCAAAGAAGTCTCCTTCTATTTTATTGCCTTCAAAATATCAAAGAAAAAATTCTGCTTAATACCAATTTTGGCAGCTAGAAAAATCTAGTTAATCAAATAAAGAAAATCAGCCAACCGTAGTTATGAATTGAGATGCGAAGGTACCAGACACAGCACTGTTTGGGCTAATGCAGGAACGTGAGTTTTAAAAATAGTGTCACAAGCAAGAATTCAGCAGAAATTAAACCCCACTTTGCTCCTGGGAATTCCAGATTCACGGTGCCACCAGGGCAGGTGGAGTGAGCGGTGACACCAGTAAATGCCACCAGTCAGAGCATTAAAATGTCCTCCAACTCCACTTCTGCTTCTCATACAATGGAACATAAGAGCCTCAGCGAACTACAGTCAAAGCAATTTTTACAAATGTGACGGGAAAAGGAAAGTCTTTGCTAAACTCAGAGTCATTAGCTTAACAAGGAGAAATGCTTGAGGCAGTTCTACACTAGGCTTATTTAATATGATCTTGAATGTGTCAACTTGCACTCAGAGGAAAGAAAAGGTTAAATTACAAATGCTAGCCGTGAAGGAAGAAAAATTACTGTTGACGAATCACTCAAATCTGTATTTGTTAAAACCCAAAGGGATCCAGTGGCAGAATTAAAGCCCCTAATTACAAAATAAATAAAATTGATATTATTAAAAGAGAATCCACTTACAACATCTACAAAAACATGTCCTATAGTATTTAGAAATCAGCCAGAGCAGTAAAGGTTGATTATAGACCATACGGAAGACTGGGTTTGCAGGCCCTGCCCAGCACATGAGAGACCCCGGGAAGGCCCGAGTCCCATCCCAGCACCACAAAAATAAACAACTCAGATAAATCAACGGCTGGACCTCTCTAGTGAGTCACACCACATATGTGAACCACCACAAAGGGAGACTACGTTTTCCAATGAAAGGCAGAATAAGACAGTGCTTTTTAAAACATCAATTATTCCAAATTAATCTCAAGTATAGTAAATAAATAAATAAGTAACCAAAAGTTTTAAATAATATTTCTTGGGAACAGGGAAAATAGTCATAAACAGCCTACTTGAAATTTAAAAATTGTGGTAACCTAGATGGTGTTTATAAAGTAGAGATTTGACTTGGTCATGGCTCCTAAGCACAGGACGGGAAGGCAGCTGCACGTACACCCACAGGCAGACTGTCCTCCCGCCTTCAGCCGGAGTCGGACCAAGCCATTTGTGTGATTTTGTCCTGTGGCCACTCTAACACAAATTTTGGACACAGAAAAGTACAGCCCACCATTTTATAAAAAAATAAGGCTGCAAATCACAAGTAATATATCAGTACATCAGAAGTAAACAATATATTTACAAGGGAAGGACAATCCCAGGATAACATTGACCTACCCTGATGGTCTCCATGGTGTGGGTCCCATGACCTTAGTCAGAGAGGAAGAAGACATGGGGTGACCTTTGGCACTCACTTCCATCCCTACTCCAGGGAAAGTAGGCACAGCAAGAATCTCTCGTTCTCATAATAACCGAGCACAGTGCAATCAGGATGAAACACTGCAGTAAACAGGGACACAAGAGTGAAGACCTAATTAACATTACGAGCGAGAGAACGATGCCTGCTCATAACCGACATTGTTCCTGGGGATTTCAGCCAAACCAATGTGGAAAGGAAAGAAAGACTGTATCAGAAAACGAGCCCCAGAATGATCATCACTGTCATGGCATCGGGAGTTGGGGAGATCTGAGGAGGTACTGGGAGTTCTGGGAGACGGCTCAGGGATCTTTCCGGATGGACGGTGCCAGCCCCGGATCGGTGGCAGTTGTGCACATTAGCAGGATTTGCAGAAGTTTTGCGTAGGCGGCTGTGATGGACCTGTTTGTCCACAAACCACAGCAACAAGGAACAAGGACAGCAGCAAGGTCACGTGGAGCGTGGGCAGCAGGGTTACGACCAGGGATTAGGAGACGGAGAGTGGTCATCCTTACAGACTCCAGGAGTGTGCTTCCTGCTCCAACCAGTGAGCCAAGGTGTGAACCACTAAATAAGTAACAAAAGATGGAAGGTAGAGGATACGGCAGTACAAATCTCATGGCCCAAGACCACTGGGAACCCAGGAGAATCTATCCTGGGATGCACCTCAGGAGGGTCGTGAAACCCGGGGCTCGAGTTGGAAACATTCCAGGGACCAAGGCTGGAAAAATGAGTGGCTTTTCACCTGCTGGAGGAAGAAGAAAAGTACACAGAGAGACCCATGTGTGCAGGAATATAGTTTACTGTACTAACTGAACTTCCAGGTTATCAGGATGGGCTTTATTGGTTAAATCAATGTCATAGCTAATGTCCCCTAACAGATCTGTCCTGTAAAAATCTGGGGGTAATACAGATAAAAAATCAATGTCATTGGACAGATCTTTTCCTACTCAGAAGAACAGTGTGGGTGGGGGCTTTCTGGGGAGTCCAGGGTCACAGTCTCTGGTCTCTGCTCTCGATTTCAAAAAGCCCCTCTGCGTTTGTCTTCATAGTGAATTCCATGGGAATAGCAGGAAAGTTTTGTTCTGTCCTCAAAGACAGGAAGGAACATTCTCTCACGATAGCCTGGGCCCCAGTAAAAGGATGTTGCTCGTGATTTCACACCTTTTTTATACCACAGTCCTCGAGATAGATGACATTTGTGTTTGGTCTGTTCATGTGTGCCTATGTGATGTCTATCTGCATCTGTAAGCACTGTGTGCAGTTATGTGTTGATACATGTGTATTCCTGTTCATGTCTGTGTGAATCCGATGTGTGTGTGCATTTATGAGTGTACCCATGTGTGTATATGCATGTGTCTGTGTGCCTTGCATTCTGCATATGTGTGTGAATGTACTACACACTTGTGCACACTGGTGAATTCATGTTGGGTCACTTGCCTGGCGGGGCCGAGGTCTTTCTGGAATGCCATCTTCTCAGGGAGGCCTCTCAGGTCCCCACTGCCTCCATCCCCTGCCCACTGCTCCTCTTCCCTGCCCTGACCCCTGCCTGCTGGGCTGTTTTCCTCCCTGCTGCAGTGTCAGTGAGCACATGGAAAGGTTTGTCTGCTTTGCTCAGTGCTGCATTCCCAGCAATGCGAGGAGAGCTGGGCTCAGGAAATACTCATTCTTTGATGATATTTCTGTTCATGTCTGCCCGCACACTGCCCTTCCTCCCGGCCAGTCTTCCTCCCCGTATCCCCCAGATAGAGCTGCTGCAGGAGCAGGCCCTTGCTGCTCCCCCAGGACCTTAGTGGGACAGCCCACCCCTGGGGAGGCAGGAAGAGGGCTTCTTGGTAAATGGTTGGGAGCACATGACATTCTGCACGCAAAACCCAATAGGTGCTGTACTGGGTGCGCAAATGCCGGCAACACACTTATCTTTAGGTGACTAAACCACTTTGGCGAGACTACAGCCAACTCAGGTCTCAGGCGGGGTGTGCAGCTAGCGATGCTCCTAAGTGGCTCTTGTGTAAGGAAACAGTCTGGCACTCTCTGAGCCGACAGCCTCCTCAGGCTGAGCCACGCGTGAAGGCACAAGGCTGTTCTCCTCTTTGGAGCTGCCCTTGTGTTATATGGGAGCTCGGAGGCCGGTTTAATTAAAGTTATCTGAATAGACTACAGTATGCCAGATGTTCACAATAAATACAGCACGGCTTATGTAATGGTATGCCATCATGGGATAGATGGGAATGGTTGTGATTATCCATTATTACCCGTAATAAATCTAAATTTATTTCGCTGTTTTTAGGCATTAAGCATTTCTCAACCACTATAAATTAGCTTAGTATTTGAACTTTGCCTTTTGCTGAAGTTTTTCCAATGGAGATAATTAAAGAGCTCTTTTGGCAAAATTAGTTCGCATTATTTCCATTAGAATTAAACGTACACATGGGATTCGGCAGTGTATGATATCCATGATTATGACGGACATTTTAAAGTACAAATATCAACTGAACATTTTTCTTTTTTCTGTGTTTTTCCCCTATAGTGCACAAAGGTAAAAACTGTAACTTAATTGCATAAACCCTTCCCCTCCATAGTACAGTGCTGTTTTAGCATTTTCCAATATGAACCCACCTGCTATCTCCTGAATTAGCAGGCCCACATGAAAAGCACTCAGCATCTGGAGTCCCCCACCTCTTCCACATCTGTACCAAACCCTTCTGTGCAGGCTCCAGCAGGGAGCACAAAAGTGGCAAGGGCTGGAGGACAGCAGTAGGTGCAGAGAGAGTCTGAGCTCTTCTAAGGTGCATCTCCGCAGGAAGGCCCATCTGCTTTTAGGATTCTTTTCCAAGGTGCTAAGGGGCTGATGGTCACCATGGCTGAGGGGTCCATTCCTCCAGGGTCCCCACCCCTCTCTTCCTGTAGTGGAACCTCCGGTCCACTGACCCGGGGACTCTCCTCCCAACTCTCAGTCAAGTCAGGGCTTCATTTGTCTCACCTTCTTGACAATCAGCTTAATAATTACAGATTTAATTGCTAGATTTGAGGCTCCATGTGGACATTTGAGTCTAAACAAGGTGAGGATGGGAGTCTGCTGTTCAGGAATATACACTCAGAAGTCACCAAAACACGGATGGTTTTAAGTAAGAGCCAAGGGGAGGAAGCATGGTCGCGTGTCTTTGGGAAGATCCAGAGGATGGGGATAGAAGCTGTCACAGAGCACAAAGTAGTCAGTGAAGGATGAAAGGGAGAGAAGAACAGACGGAGGACGGCAGAGAGGGGACAGGGAGACCAAAGGAGGGCCCTCGTCTGAATCTAGCAGCAAGATGTGGGGTTCACTTCCCACCGGGCACACACAGAGCCACACATCCCAGCCGATCAGGTCATCCAGCCTGGTTTCTGTTGTGACCTTCTGTCCCTCTCTATCCTGAAAGCACAGTTCACAGCATGGATTGGTTTCACATTTTCCACACTGTGCTTTATGCTGTGTTATACTGTGCAAGCACTTCGTCTTCCTTTGAGCTTATTTAGATGAATTAACTATAAGAATCCTTTATTACCCACAGCACTTATCCATCAACTTTATAGTTAAAGGTACTTCTAGTAGTTTGGGATCATTTTCTGAGTACATCGCATCCACAATTGAAGCGAAAGACTCATATGATGACCTGGCAGATTACAACCCTCAGCCTCAGCAGGGTCCCCTCTAAGCACCTCTGACCCTATATAGACGGAGTCATCTTTCTAACCCACACTGAGGAAAGTGAGCAAACCTGTAAGAGGCATCCAAAGGAATGGGAGTGTGGACTTATTCTGATAAAAAAAAAGTGACATTAAAAGATACTTGTGGTGAAAAGAAGAAAATAGCAGAGAAATCCATTTGAATCTAAGTCTGGCAATGGTCTTTGAGAGGTCTCAGTCCTGAGTTAGGAGGAGAGCAGGGCATCTCATTTCAAAGGAACGTGTGTCCTGCCCATCCACGATCAGTGCAGGACCCCGACTGTTTGTGAAGCCTAGTTGCATGTAAAATGGACATTTGTATTCAAGAAATCAACTCTGCCAGTGGTTCTTTCTAGCCTAAAATGGAGGTGAATGCTGGGAGAAAATTTCAGCCATGAAGTGATTATTTGGCACTTGTATAACAGAGGTGTTGGATAAAATGTGCAAATTTTACAAAGTTCACAGGTCCTAAAAGTAGAACCATTAAAGTAGATATGTGGTCAGGGCAGTAATTATTATAATTTGGAGTTCTACCTGATGATGTCACAGTTATGGTTAAACAGGAAGCACCCCCCAAAGACTTTGCATGGAAGCTTTGACTGCCAAGATCAGAGGTCAGCATTGGAACCTGAGAGGTGACTGATCTGGGTGCAAAGTTAACCTTAAGAATGGACCCACCCATGGGTGAGTTCTCAGCTGCATGGGCTGTTAGGAGTGGAGCCCAGCTGGAGCGAGTCACTGGGCGGCCTTGGAGATGTGTTCCCCTGTCCTCCCTCTCTGGGCCCTTTTCCTTGCTTCCGGGATGCCAGGAGGTAAGCTGATTTCCTGCACCCCGCCATGCTGCCTGCCACATCTCAGGCCCGTAGCAAGCAGAGACTATGAACTGACACCTCTGACACCGCAAAACAAAATACATTTCTTCTCCTTCTCTGTGTTTGGTTGCAGAGATGAAAAGTTAATACGGTCACTCCCAAGCGTGCTGTAGTTTCAGTGCTGTATGGTAGTGTCACTGCAGTGTAGGTTTAAGTTTGTGTGTGCATTTGTAAGTGTGTATGTATGTGTAGATATAAATACACATACATTAGAAATGACAAACATTAATGAAGTAACTCATAATGAAAATCAAAACAAGGAAGCCACATTACTCTATTTTCACATCCTAACATACTTTACCCACAAAATCAGAATTCTAGGCAAGACTTTTAAATAGGCCGCCACTGTCATCACTACCAAAATTGAAGCATTAAGGATGCTTGCTCTTCAGTTTTTATGTGTCACTAAAATGGCTGGATGTGACCAGGCATAGGAAGAGTCAGACACCGGGCCTAGGCCAGGGACCAACAGGGCTGTCACCATGCAGAGCCAAGGTGTCACGCTGGCCCCTGTGCCAGCTCTGCGGGTGCTGTACTCCAGACCACACGTACTGTCCTACAGTAGAAATGAAGCTCAGAGCACCCGTGGTCCTCTTGGGCACAACTCCTGGGGTCCCCCAGACCCCTGCATCATCCCATTGGTTTCCACGGCCGCTCCTCCCTCTCTACCTCTCAGGCTTCCACTGGGAGCTTTCAGAGGCTGCCGGCAGCCAGCCCAGGTCACCTTGGGTGCGCTTTGGCCCTGTAGGCTGGTGGATAAGGTGCTCAGAGCTACTTTGCCAGGCACAGTAATTCAGTCAGTTTTTAAGAATTAGGGAGTAGACATCACTGGGAGGCCATTATTCTGCCTCCTGCAATTGTGCCTAAGTTACCGTCATACTCAGAATTTTATTTTAAATCAAAATTTTGTATGTAGCTCTTTGGAATTTTATCCCAGGAAGGGTACTGTCTGTTAATAAAAATTATCCAATTAGCCACATGGAAAACAGCTTCCTTCTGAATACAGGAGAGCCTGAGATACCTGTTCTCTGCATCCACCTGGGGCTTTGGATGATTTTTCAGACCAGCAGAAAACATAGCACCTCTGCTCTGTGTCAGAGGCTGTCACTGCCACCATCCCATATTTACCCAAGAAACATTAGCCGAGTGTCCACTCTGCCACGCTGTGTTCTCAGGACCAGGACTGATGGCCGTAAACACATCCTAGCACAGAGCAGTGGACAGTGGGTCAGGGGTTGTGACAGCCTTGTGGGTCCCCTGGCCAGGCTCAGGGGATGCCAAGGGAGCTGGCTGGACTTGGTGTCCAGCTGTGTCTCTGGAAGCTGCTTGCGGATGAGGCCACCATTTCAATGGGTCAGTAACTACACCACACCTCGGTGAGTGGCCTCAGCCCACCCCTTTGGGGTCTGAACAGAACAGAAAATGTGTGAAAAGAGAAACTGGTGCCTCTCCTGCCTGCAAGAGCTGGGTCACAGATGGGGGTTTGTCACGGTTGCTCTGGGTTCCATTTGAGACAGAGTGGGTGTCACTCCTGGGACTCTCCACCTGCAACAGGCAGCTCCTGGGTCCCTCAGCCCCCCTGGGTGCCTGAGCCAGGCCTACCCTATGCCTCCTTCAGAAACAGAGAGTATATCTGAAGTGTATAAAACATCTCAATGTCTTTGGGGAAAGATGTCTCCATGTATCCGGTGGGGATGAGTGGGGTGGTGGGAAGGAATGTATGACAGAGGACAGCGAACATGTGAGGAAGGAGGGGTCACCACCGAGGGGCCTCACTGGTCCTGACGCTACACGGAGGAAGCATTGGTGGCCTGGGCAGAGCCCTGTGTGGCCCCAAGGGCAGGTGCCCAGCCATGGAGGACCAGGACCAGGACCCCTTCTGCAGGGGAGCTGGGGAGTGAGGAGAAATGGGAGGTGCCTTCTGCATCGTGGAACGCAGCCACAGGGCTGGATTTCACAGACCCACCGAGGCCCCCGTGCCCTGGCTTCCTCCCCGGTCCCAGCTGCTCTCCCAGCTCATGCCCTGCAGGGACCTTTGTCTCTCTGCCCATGCGGCCTGTGGCTGAGTGTTCCCCTCCACCAGCCTGCCCTCTGCCTGCTCACTGGCTGCGGTCAGACATCCCTGCTAGTCGGTCCACTGACTACTTCCCTAGGCAACTGCACACCTTTCACTAACCCCTCTCAGTGCTTGGAACTGCGGCCTTTGTCTTGATGAACCCTCAGTCTACTGGGGGGACAGATCAGACAGGAACTCCAGGTCCTCACAGGCCTTGGTCTTTCTTCTGAGCAATGGTGCCGGGTCCCCCAGTGCAGAGACACAATGTCATCCTAGAAAGGCTTGTGGGCAGAGGAGGCGTCCACAGGGCCTGTGGGTGGAAGGGGTGGCGAGGGTAGTTCAGGAGACTCAGTCAGAGTCTGTCACAGTCACAGAGCCTGAGCAGAGGGCACCCGAAGGCAGGGTGAGTGCTGGTGGCAGAGCGGAATCTGATTATGAGTGCGTTTGAAGGCTGGGGCTCGCCTTGGGGTTTGGAAGTGGGGTGTAAGAAAGGAAGGCGCCGCTAGGGCTTTCGACATGAGCAGCTGGAAACTGAAGACGCCACTGAAGAACCAGAGAGAGGCTGAAATGAAGCGGAAACTGAAGACGCCACTGAAGAACCAGAGAGAGGCTGAAATGAAGCGGCTGGGGGAGAAGGGCAGTGGTTTTGGACCTAGGGAGGCGACCATCCCAAACGCGGCAGTCTCTTTCCAGAGCGCCCTTGAAGGTCTCGGCTGAGTTTTGCTGAAGCTGGTTTGAAAGCGTTTCACCGACTGAAGAGGCCTCCTTTCTGTCTCTCCTGCAGGAGCTGTCCCGATGACAGTGGTGGCCTTCATCCTTTCTCTGCCAGTATCTCCCCCGATACTGCCCTGTCTCCAACGCTGGGACTCAGTCTCACATAGAAGCACAGTGACTATTTGCCAAAGCAATGAGCAGGCCGAAGCTTGCTTCTCCCATCACAAAAGTTAGGAGACCGAAGTCCCTCGGGGAAGCCTCAAAGGTGAGTCTCAGCGGGGCTCTGGGGATTGTGACGCCAAGGCCCTGCTCCCCACCCGTGCCGGTCCTGCGTTCCGTCTGGCGGCGCCGAGGAAGCACCCAGCCAGCGAGCCGCTCTTTGATTTTGCTGCATCCCTTTGATTCCCTGGTCCTCATCTGCACGCTGATATTGAAGCCAGGTGCCTCCAGGAGAGAACCAAAGCCTTCCCCAGATGTTCTTGTCTGTTTTGGCGGCGATTGTAGTTTTGTCCAATTTGAACATATTTTTCTTGATTAATCCAAGAAGCCGTAAGTAGAGGTTGTTAGAATTCACTTAACTGCTGCGCAATCTGGGAGTTTGGAATCATGAGCCGAGGACGTTTGTTTCGAGTGGGAGGGAGGGTCGTGAGCCCGCGTCCTTACGTCCTCCATCAAGCGAGGCGAGGGCCAAGGCTTGGCGTTTCCAAGCCTGCTGCTCTCACCTCTCGGTCAACGCCATGAGAGGCAGAGACGGAGGTGCCGCCACTCGGGAAGCGCGAGGGTCAGAGCGCGCTGCTCCTGGCGCGCCGGGCTGTGAGGGCCGCGGGCAGCCTGCACAGTGCGGCCCTGCAGCCCCTCAGGCAGGCGCGCTGGCCCTGACTCGGACCTTCCCGGGTGTCACAGCATCCTGCCTGTACCAGTAAGGACTTGGCACTGGATTCCCCAAGCAGGGTCTCGGAAAAGAAAAGATTGTAGATGTGCAAATATACTTTTAACTTAAGACACGTACATTGGTACATGGCTGCTTTAGGATCAGAATGAAAATTCAGGTTCCACCAAATAACCATGCAGTCATTCACCAGCAAAAACCGGTCTCTGTCCCCTCTTGAGCACCCAAGCCATAGAGAGGACAAATGACAGAGAGGAAGCAAGAAAGGTCCCTGGGGGTGGACCTGTGTCACCGTTCAGGCTGTTTCAAGTCATAGAGTGCAGAGAAACTGGGGGAGCTTCTGGGAAGCTGTTTCCAGAGATAAGGAGGGCGCCGAGCCCGCTTCACCTTCTTCCGGATTGTGGGAGACGAGAAAGTCACCCAATGGGAAGGGCTCTAACCCACTAAGGTCATCCGATGGGAAGGGCTCTAACCCACTAAGGTCACCCGATGGGAAGGGCTCTAACCCACTAAGGTCATCCGATGGGAAGGGCTCTAACCCACTAAGGTCATCCGATGGGAAGGGCTCTAACCCAGTTTTCCTCAGCTTCACATGCAAAGAGGATGCATTTGCCTGTAAAATTAAGGGAGTAAGTTAACATAAAGTTTGTACATTCAACAAAATCCAAGCCGAAAAATCACAAAGACATTTGACACTACATTTCAACAAAAATTACATTCTGTTCTATTTTTTTGACTGCTAAATTCTAATTTTTAGATGCCTGTCTGATGAACTAAACCCAAATTCCATGAGGATAAGGAAAAAGTAACCAGGAAATGATATTTATTAAATTTGGTTGAGAAGGATGAGGAGTGAAAAAGTAATAACACACTTAGGAGACATCTCACTGCACTATTATTGTCACAGGAATAATATCTATATAGACCCAGAATAAGTGACTATTCTATTAAGAAGGGATTACAAAGAACTGCATATCAAAGATCCACCTGTAAGCAAAATAAGTGTAACACCAACAGTTCATGTATGTATTTTAATTTTTAAAACTAATCTGATGAAGAGTAGCATAAGCATCTTTTGAAGGGACAGGAAGAGGAAACAAGAAGCCAGCAGAAGTGGCCTCCCCTGGCAGATGGTCACGTAGTGTCCTGTGAGCCTGGGGTCAGGGTTTGGTGCTCAGGGGACGTTGGCTGGGGGGAGATGCGATAGGATCTCCCCATAGGATGAGTCTCTTTCCTAACTCTTTTAGGGACAGAAGAGACAACCATGCACAACGGCTGAAGCTGAACCATGCACAGCTGCCCACGATCCAGCCCGCGGAAGCTCGGTTCACAGTGACCTGTGTTTCCCAACTCAGCTGTCAGCATCTGGGACGCACAGTGCTCCCAGCACTCCTTTTACCTTGGCCAAAGCCATGTATGGACTTTCAAGGACAGGAAAAAGCCACCCTGCCGCTTCTTATAATGTTTCATTGAAAAGAAGAAAAGATGCTCAATACTTTGAGGATCAACATGTGACCAACAGCAAACCAGCAGTGACAGCCGAGAGCGACACGTAAGCTTGTCTCATGCAGGTGATGATTTGTCGCGCACTGCTCATGAGCCAGGCTTCGCTTTTGGAGGCAGCATGGTTGCACAGATGTCCTTCAGAAGCCCCTGTTGTCATCCCAAGGCCCCTGTCACCCTCCTGACACCCCGGTCGCCTCTGAGACTCTGTCACCCTCTCCAGGTCCCCTGTGTCCTTGTCTCATTTTCCTTGTCAGGCTCTCCCACACTCACATGTGGCAGCAGCTTGCAGCTGCTTCTGGGGCAGCTCTGAAAATGCCAGCTTGACTGCAGGGTGCTGTTCTCTTCCTTTGCATCTCAGATACTCTCGAAGTGTCTATGACTCACTCACTGATTTTCTTCCAGGAATGGGCTGCTCTCCTCATCTTTCTGCCGAGACATGTGCAGTGCACTCGGAAACGCAGCCTCCCTTGCAGATCTGGGAGCAGCTGTGTGGGCCAGAGCATCACTGTAGAGGAATCGTGATGAGATTCACTGGGGCTGGCAATGTTCTAAAGCCAAGCACTGGTGTCCTAAAAGGAGGCCCACGTGAAGACCCAGGGGTGCTTCGGAGTAACACACACTCATGAAGGCAGAGCATGTTCTCAGGGACCTGTGAGGAGAGCCATGGAGTACCAAGGACTATTGTCAGTCACCAGAGCCAGGAGGACGGATGGATGGTGTCTGAGTCAGTCAGCTTTCCATTACTGCAACAAATACCCACGATAATCAACCTACAAACAGGAAGGTTTTTCTGGCTTACACATTCGGTGGTGTCAGTCCATGGCCAGTTGGCACCATTGCCCTTGATAAGGAAGAACATCTAGGTGGGGAGTATATGGCAGAAAGACCAGCTCAGGAAAGACCACCAGGAAGCAAAGAGACACAGTGGGGCAGGGTCCCAATTTCCCCTTCAAGAACAAGTCCTCGGGACTTAGTTTCCCCCTTGGAGGTTGCACTAGTTCCAACAGTGCAAAGCTGAATGCAAAGTGCTTGCCATGGTCTTTGAGCACATTCTGCACCCAAAATACAGCAGTTGGCTTATCCCTCAGACACCCCTGAAGGCGGCAAGGGCTTGGTAACCAGCATTCTCCAGAACTGTGAGCGAATAGCTTTCCTTGCTGTTCTATCTGCTGTGCCTGCTCACTGCCACAGAATCTGCAGGAAACCCTGAGCCCTGGCTCCCCAGAGGGAAACCTGCTCCAGGAGGGGCACATCGTTCTGTCATTCTCTGAGGTCCCAATGGAAAGATTTCTCCCACACTGGAAATAGAAATGGAGTTTCAGGAAGGGCAGGAACAAATGGTTTTGATAAGAGAAAATGAGAGACGCAGTGGTCCACAGCTATCTGCTACCAAGAAAATGTTCCCTGCACCATGGTAATAGGGGAAACTTTATAAAAGAATCTCAAGGGTTTCTGCTTAAGCTAAAAAGTAATTCTACAGCATTATGTGTTGGATATAACTACAGCAAGATTTTATTTTTCATAATCTAATAAACTGAAGAAAATGGAAACTGGAGATTCTTATTGGACTAAATTCACAGCTATTTTATTTCTTCATTTTTTTGAAAAAATGTTCTATAGGAGGAGATTACTTTTTAGATATTATGCATAATAAGTTATATTATAATTCTATTATAATGAAAGCACAGTTCATCTGAAACCTGTGACTAAGACATGAAAACTAAAGAAAACGTCAAAAGGTCCTTGGAGAATAAGGCAGATTTTGCTCATTACACTCCTGCTGCTAAAATATTATCAAATATTGAGTACCATGTCTTAGTACTTCACAGTGCGTTTTTACAAATTAACCTAAATTGGAATGATGCTGATGACGCTGTGCTTGGTGTGAGCTTCTCATGCTGATTTCCCCCCTGGTTTATGCACAAACTGCACAAACTGCGCCTCTCCCTCCTTCAAACCCACCTCTGTCAGAGCGGGAAAATAGACTCCCCTGCCTTATCTGCATTCTGCCTCTGACTTTGACAGAGATGTCGAGAGGATAAAGGGATCTCATGTGTGAAATTCTGGGAGCTTCTCAGAAGTAATCTAATTTGCCTACTTAGAAGGTTTACTGCCAGGATAAAGGAAACTCTGGTCCCTGTGAAGTGCGGTGAGATTCCTGGAGGAAAGGCACATGGCGTTCCCTCCTCTCACCGAGGTATTAGCATGCAGAAGAGGCAAGTTCAAGGGTGTCCATCCTCCGTGCACCGTGAGGAGCAGCCCCTGTCCCTTAAAGATGTGCAGTTTGTCGTGAATCCTCTGGATAATGGTGTCATGAGATTTTGGGTGGAAACAGAGGTAGTTTGGTAAGCATTTGCTATGGATTTTATAGCACTGTTTATCAAGCCATGTTTGTGACAGTCATCCCAAAGGAGAAGCAGAAAACACTGACTTTTGCAGCCTTACTGTGAGGAGTGTCCCTGGTGTGCACTGCTGGGGTTCCCCGCAGGTGGCTCAGGCGCCTGCATTGCACTGACTGACTCTCCACTTGGAGGCCCTCGCTCTGCTCAGGGTGGAAGTGGCGCTTTCTCTGGCATTTGGGTCCAGATCTTCGGCCAGACTCTGCACCTTCATTGTCTCAATCCCAGCCTGATGGCATAGCTCTGCCCATTGTCCTGGTGCCCTCTTTGCTGAGCCATCTGACAGACCACTTCCCTTCCCTTCTGCCATGCTTCATGAAAAGCCCCCTTCAGCCTCCAGAGAAGCACTTAGCTTCCTGCTGGAGGAACCATGGTGCCCCAGTGCTGCATTCTACACTGGCTCTACTGGATTCAGCTCCAGAGCAGCCCTACTTCTGAGGGTCACGTGAGGGACCCCAGGCTGCCTGGCCAGCCCACTCCAGGCATTGGTGTGCAATCCTGTCCTTGGGGTCCCTCTAGCAGCAGCTAACTCCAGCTTCTGTTGGACAGGTTTACAGAGCGGAGAGCTTCAGAGAGTGGGGCGCAGCTGACATGGATGCAGACCCTTCCTCCCTTCATGGCACAGAACCGATACCTGTGACTCTGTCACTTGTCTCCAGCATTGGCATCATGGAAGTCCATGGCGGACAAAAGTGGCAGAGGGCTTTCCGAAGAACGTCTCAGGGTTTACCAGGTGAACGTTAGTTACATGGAGCTACACTCCCCTGTCACAGATGTGGAACAAATGGAAAACAAAACACAAAAAGTCATTTATAGAACAAATAGTAGAATGTGCACACTACTTGTTTGCAATCTTAAAAACAATCATATTTCTAGTGAATGTCTCAGTGTTACTGCCCTTAAAATATTACTAAAATGCCATAGATTGAAAATAACATTTTCATTAAGAGACACTGGTGTGATCCCCCACATGTGTATACACAGATCCAATCTCTGGCCCTCTGACAACTGGTTAAATGTTAAAACTTGATGTTAAATCATTTACACAGAACAAGAACTCCCATCATATAGTATAGCCACTGAGTAATGGTCAGGGCCAGCCCAACAGAAAAATACAGGAAAAAGTGAAACACGCTGCCCTTTTCCACATCAAAATCCCCTGGCTCGGCAGTTCATTTTAATAGCTTTATTCTTCATTTTGGGTGTTAACAGTTAAAAATGTCTAATGAACTGACATAATCCATCTCCTGCTTTTTCCTTGTGTTTCTTTAAAGTTTCAGCCTTTTTTTCTCCCTGGAGTCAGCTCTGTCTTGGTCACTTTCTTGTAGCCTGGGAACAATACCCAACACTCACAACTGGAAGAAAAAAATTTATTTTAGCTCAGATTTCGGTGCATGGTTGACTGGGTCCAATGAAGAAACACCATGGGAGAGGGGCTGGGAGGAGAGAAGCTGCTTACCTCATGGCAGACAGGAAGCAGGGTCAAGGGTGGAGCTACACAGCAAGATGGACCCTTCGGGCCACACCCCCAGAGCCACGCCTCTTCCCACCAGGCCCCACCTCCCAGCCTCACAGTTAGCTATGAACTCATCAGTAGAGTAATCCACCACTGAATGCAGTGTCCCCATGACCCACTCACCTCCCCAAAGCCCTGCCTCTGACAGGATGTGGCTTTGTGGGAAGATCTAGTTCTAAACAGTAACAAGCTCCATGGACGTTGCCTGGAAAATACAATCTGAGCTCACCCTGCCTTGGCCTTGGTTTCCTCTCAGCTTCTCGTGGCCCAGGAGAGAGAATCGGTGTGTTAACCTGTGTTAACCTGTGTTAATGCGAGTTAAAGCAGCGATTGTGTCATCAGAAAAACCATAGTTTAGCTTCACAGGTGAGCACAGGTGAGTCGCTCTCCTATGTGCATTCACTTTCTCAACTGGAAGCTGTGTCCTGATGTCTACTCGGAGACCTCTCACAAGAATTAAATAAGGCACTGAGCTCAATGCCCAAGACATGGTGAGCTCTTGTGATGGTCTTGGGTCATTACTGTCTTGTTGTAACATGTATTTCGCATTCAAATGACCCTGAATGGTCTCTCTGTCTGGATCATTTTAGTAGATGTCTAAAACTCTCAAAACTAAGGCCTGTGGCTCATTTACCTCTCTGTCTACCTTCATGTGCTCTCGCTGGTTTTCGCATAAATATACACGTGTCAAACCTCATGAACCATAACGAGAACTGAACCTCGTCACCAAGAAAGCAGACAGAACAAGGCCTGTCCAACCTTGTAGGACACTTTCACCCCTGCCTCAGAGCCATGAGGACCTGACAAGCCACAACCTGTCTGGGAGGCTGTGTGACAAGGGTAGTCTGTCTGTCTACACTTGTACGAGTTCCTTTCATTAGCCAAAAGCTTACGCAGAAGTAATTAACTCCAGTTTTGAGACTCTAAATGAGCTGACAGCTTCACCTGTTTTCCTCACGGAGCTAACAATCTGTTTCTGACTTGCCACTCAAAATTCCTGACTTAGAATCCCCTCCTGCCCATCACCACACATGACCAGCATCAGTGATGAGTAAATGTGTCCCAGTACCTGCTACAGGCTGAGACCTTGGCGCATCAAGAAATTGGGACTCACATTTGGCACATAGCACACTTCCTCAATTAGACACCACATCTACAGAATCGTTCCTGTCTCAAACTGGAAGCTGGGAGCCAGTCCGGGCAGACTGGTCTCCCCTGGTTGGGGTGCTATGGATCAGCCGGGTCAGGGGTTTGCCCCGGGGTTTGATCTCAGATCTGCTTCAGATGGGATTGGCAGGAGATGGCCTGCAGATGGGTGATGAGTGTGCACGGGAGGCCTTGTATCAGTGACGCTGGCTGAACTTGCATTGCCTCACTGAGCCCCATGGACTCAGGTGAGTTGTGTGGCCGACTGCAGGCAGGCGAGGCAGACTCACCTGTCCATCAGAAGGCCGCGCTGAGGCGCATGGTGAAGCTCAACGCAAGCAGAAGTGGGAGGCAACACGAGAGGTAAGAAGAACAGCAATTTCTGAGCAACACTGGGCGGCAGATTCCACTGAACTGTTCAGATGCTGAGCCCAAGCAGCCTTGAGCATTAGCAAATGAAAGGAAATTACCAGTAAGTCAAAGGGCTGCTTTCAGTGTAAGAGGGAAAATGTCCATGACAAATATAGAGTGTAATTTTGCCTTTTTGGTTTAGTTTTTCAAATAGCTAGGAGACATTCTGAGTTCTGTTCTTCATAAGAGAAAGAAGCTATAATTCCCTATGATCCCTGCTTTTTTTTCCATTTAGATTTCTAACTCTTTTTATTGAAATTTTTTTATTTGAAGATAATGTTCAATGGACTTGTGTTTTAAATAGGAGATTAAATCCTTTCATAGCTCAATACTGAAGCAAATTCATTTGAATCTTGATTGAGACATTGGGAAGGAGCAGGGGAGTTGTGTACCAGAAGGTGGGATTAATGTAAATTGATTTGTCCAAGGTTATTTGTTTAGATAAATGGAGGTAATAGAAGGCGGGCCGGGGTCTCGGAGCTGGCGCTCTGCAGGGCCCACCCTGTCATCATGTTCAAAGCAGGTTCACTGCAGGGCAGGCTCCATTTAGGCAGGGAAAATTCAATTAGGATCATTCTGTGGACTGAAGACTCCCAGTGGAGATACAGGTAGAAATATGAAGACCTCATTGTCTTAACGAAATATATGCTAACAAATGACATTCTGGCCCTATTCTGTGGTCTCTCTCTCTCCCTCTCTCTCTCTCTATCTGTCGTGCTTCTCCTATGTTAATATAATACCATTTGTGAATCACTTAGTTATTCTCTCTTCCACATTTTTGCATGTATCTTTTCCTACTTAGAAAAGTCGGGTTTTATTTTTATCCTGTTCCATACCTGTTAGAATAGGGTTCATTATTTCCTAGATTTCCTAAATCATGTTGTCCTAAACCTAAAGCTCTGTTACCATCATGTAAGAGCAATTGGTTTGCTTTTTAATTTGATAATTGTTCATTGTGTGTGTATACATGAAAATATCAACCCAAATTCTACAATATTAGAAATACATATTTGTGTGTTCTGATATAGGTATTGGCTTGCTATTGGAAATCACTCATCTGTGCTTTAAAATAAGTTCTGCAGCCAGATAATAGAAAAACCTAAACCTGCAAGACTGGAGGACTGTTTTTGTAGTAATCAATGGCTTTAGAGACCACAGAAGTGTATTTTTCCCCCTCTTCAGAGTAACAAATAGAATCATTGATTAAAACTTCACAAATAAATAAAACCTCTAACAAATAGTATTCCGGAGACTTTTCATCCTGTTACTCTGACTTGCCATCAGTCACAATGAAATAATACTCAGTGACAATTGGAGACCGACTCTAAGGGAAATAAATGGCCAGGAGATCAAAATGCTTTCAACATGATTATTGAAGCACACCCGGGCCCCACAGTAGAGCAGCAGAGGCATAGGCTGAGGAGTCTGGACCCCAGGACAGCACCCTGCAGACTCAGATGTGACCGCCACAGGCAACCCAGTCCTTCCCCAGGTGGCTGGCCCAGATGGTCAAAAGCAACCCTGGAGGGAATTTGGAGGTTAGATTCAAGCAAGAGCCAAAGTCTCTCACTCATGTTTAGTATCTATAACACATGTCCCGAAAGCATCTAATCCAGGTGGCATCAATATCAAAATAACGGAAAGATGCAAGAGTGATGAGGACAGCCACCAAGGGTGGCACCGACCTCTTCCGAGAGCTTCCCTGCAAAGCTATGCCTCAAGTGCCTTCCTTCCCGGGCCTCCTGCGACCAGGAGGGCGGGCCAGACTTGAGAGTTGGGCTGCAGAGGGAAGTGATCCTGCTTCTGCAGAAAAGAGAAAATACCAAATGGTCATACCCAAAACTCTGTGGTTTACTGTCAAATGTCCAATATTTTATTTCCTAAAACTTTGGTTTTATGGAAATGCACCTGGCCACCTGCACAGCCTGGCCCTCCCTGCCAACCCTCACGTGCGAGTGTGAGTGTGTGTGTGTGTGTGCGTGCGCGCGCGCGTGTGTGTCTCAGCTCTGCTCTGGCCATCTCCCCTCTGCTCCAGCATACTCTTTCCCAGCTCCATACACAAAGCCCGGCTCCCAGGCACACAAGGCTACTTCTCCGCACCAGCAAAAAAGATCCACTGGGAGGATGCAGTGAGCAAAGGCTAGAGAAGATCCCTGGGATCAGTTCAGGGAGCGCCGAGGGCAGTGGAACCCTTCACTGAGATGGGGAAGGACACGGCATTCTCTCCCTGGGAGTCTGAGTGGCTCAGGGTAGATTAACCCGGAATGAGGTTACACGTGACAGCTCACAGACGCACCCTGCGCGCTGGAAGGGCAGCACGGGTGGGCAGGTTTAGCATGTGCAGCGCCCTGGGCTGAATGCCCAGTACTAGAAAAGAAAAGCAACAAACAACAACAACAAAACAGCAACAAATAACACTGCTTTCTAATTATTATTAGTCATACAGGAAAACATCTTTTTCTACTCATCAAAATTTCACTGTTTAGAATAAAATATTTATGTCAACATAACCAACGAATGATAGCTAATGAACACTAATGATAAACTATGGCTAAAGTATGAAAGCTCATTGCTGAAATTTCTTGACGCAGGGTATTTACTTAGAAAGGAATTAGTTCATTACCGAAGTTGATTAAGATTTTCTCTTTCAAAACACAGTAACCCTGCACTATACATTAATCGTAGTAAGTAGGTATATGTTTTTTATTTAACAACGATGACTACACCGTAGTTAATGGGTTTTTCACATCATTTTCATACTTTTCCACACACATATTGTAAGAAGAAATTGCATGTGTCCATTGGGATTGACAGCCTGACTTACTCTGTTGACTTCCAAGGATAATCATGCATTATAAAAAAGAATGACTAGAAAAATACTTCACCTGAGC
This sequence comes from Hydrochoerus hydrochaeris, assembly GCA_004027455.1. Taxonomy (NCBI): domain Eukaryota; kingdom Metazoa; phylum Chordata; class Mammalia; order Rodentia; family Hydrochaeridae; genus Hydrochoerus; species Hydrochoerus hydrochaeris. The sequence continues at coordinate 59,340 of PVLA01006677.1, read as the reverse complement.
TCAAATTCAAGACACAAAAGCAACTAAAAGCTACTAAATACAAGAGGCTTCAGTCACATTCTATGTTACATCAATCTCAAGATACCTCATCTCCTCTAATCCACTTCTGCCAAACTAAAAATCACTGCATCTTGGCTGTGCACTCACTTGCCTTTATAATAGTACAGAAACCCGAACTGTAACTTAATGGGCACAGTGGTCCCACTGGCAGTCACCAGAGGCTTCATCATTTGTCTCCTGGAGGCAAAATGCAGGTGGAGCAGAGGTTCTAGATGCTTCGGTATGGGATTAGCCAATGTGCCTGCAAGACCTCTTCTCTGGTGTAGCTCGTGTCCACCTTATCTCCTGGATGGAGATGAAAATTAGCCCGTGAGCCCCTCACACACAGCAAGGTTTAGATCCATACTACGCTGTCCAGGTAATCGGAAGATTAAGAAATAAATCCTTCAGGGCAATAACAGCTAACATTTTCTTGGAAATAGCAACGTGCGAGTAACACATGGCGAGACCATGATCTTAGCGCTGACTCAGCAGGTGCGCAAGCCAGCTGGGGAGCAGAGCTGCTAGGTAACCCCCCTCCCCCATTCTGCAAAGTGCACGCGAGTCACGATGGGAACAAGGGACATCTGTCTCTCGAGTCTGTTCACTTAGCGTCTCAAGCATAGAAACTAAAAGAATAATGACGCCCACTGTCCATTGTCAAGAAATGCAGGCAACGCTCTGGAGCTTGAAAACCATGCTCTTAGTGTTTTGAAGTAAATAACAATGGAGATTTCTCTGAACAAGACCAGGGCTGTGCTCTCCCCCGTGACTTTCCATACTGAAATAGACCTCTGTGGTCGCGCGGTGACAGTAAGCAGACTTCGTCACAACCGTCTCGACTGTGACTGATGACAGGAACGGGAGATACATGAATGTCCCAGGCAGCAGCATGTGGGAGTGGGTACGGCAGACAAAACTTGCCCCATTTCAAAACCCTTCCAACAGGCAAGAGAGAGCAGTCATGACGAGACTTTCTAAGTCATCTCATAAATAATCATTTGGAAAGTTAGAGAGGAGTAGAATATAATCAAAACCCAATTCCTTGCTAGTTTTAATAAGCAGTATGGTCCGTCAATATTAGCCCTATGAAATTAGCATAAAGAATATGAAAATCACGGCTCTGACCATACAATGCTCCTGTTAATATTCCGTGATTTGCAGGATGTCATTGTGGCTTCTCATTTGCAGTCAGAATGTCCAGGTAATGGCAGCATGTGATGGTCTAAGTGTGAAGGGTAAGACGATTAGACTTCCGGGCGCGGGCTGATTTAACAGCTTTCATTAGCATGTCCCAGGAGTGGCACTAATCTGACCGAAGATCTCTCACCAGCTGTTGGAATATCTCCTTGCAAGTTACCGTACAGGGAATCCTCCCTGCATTCTTTATTTAGCTAGCTCTTCCTAGAGTAACAGCGTCTCTGGCTGGGCCCAAGATTTAATGTGTGTGGTGTGTCCCGGCCGTTTGCCCATGGACTGTCACCTGGCTCAGCCCCCGTCACGCCCCAGAATGGCAAAGGTGCCTCTGTTTATCAACAGGGAAGCATTCGTCCCCAAAGGGGCCTACTGTGTGGTGAGAAGATAAAAGCAGAGAAACCCAGGAAACAATTTGATCTAGTTATATATAGTTATTTAACATTTCAAATCTCTTAGAGTAAATGGCATTGGCTAGATGAGCTTATAAACAAAGTTCAGACACACACACACACATGAGTGCACACACACACACACACACACACACACACACACACAGCTGTCCGGTTCTGTTCCTTTCTTCTTTGAATACACGCAGACTCTGCTCAGGATCCGTAATTGAGTTACAGCCGTCATCCATATATTAGATTCCAGCCTGAGCCATGGTGAGTCTAAGTAATAGATTGAAAAATACAATTATTGCTTACCTACAGAATTCCTTTGCTTGGGAGGTGAGGCACATATATCAGAAAAGTTGTGCTTTTTTCCTCAGGCCTATTCAATAAATGAACATTACACCAGGATTCCTACACAGAGTATCTCTGAAATGGGTTTTGTATTGATTTTTGTAACTGCCCTGTTAGGTGACGTTATCGCTTAGTGTGTCGGTTTAGGCTGCTCCGCCCGGAGCAGGTCATTGAGGTGATAACTGTCATCTGGAGACAGAAAAGCAATCATAGCTTTTTCATTACTTACTGTTTTCCCCCTGCGAGTGTGGGATCATTTGACATATTATGGCTTCTGTGATTTAGGCTGCATTTTGAAATTAAGTGCTAGAATATCATGCTGTGGGTTTAGAAAAATCTGCTAGATGTCAAAGAAGCACAGGCGCTGTCGGTCACTCACATCCTCGATCCCCTCCTGATACTCTTGCAGAACTGAGGAGACCTGGGAGGTACGGCTGAACTTGCAGATCAGCCCAGATCTGGTGAGTGACCATCTCCTCAGGTGTGTTAACATGTGACAGCCATTGCACTAACACTAACAGATAACAGTTTTATCACAAACAAACATGCCTTTAAAAATTCTAATAGGTTAAGGTAACATCAATTTTTAAATTCCTCCGATTTCATACAAAATATTTTTTCCCTATAGTTGGACTGTCCATGACAAAGTCAGAAGTGTGAACACATTATCTAAAATTGGAATGTTCAGAGCAGCCATTTCTCAGCCCAATCAGGGAGAGTCCAGTGTGAGGAGGCCGAATGCAGGGCGCCTTCCTGAGGAGCGGTGTGGACTGTCTTCCAGTGTCACACTCCAGCCCTGGGGGCTCTGCCCTGCCCCACTCGGTGCTGTGCCTCTGGGCACCCAGCTGGTGGGCAGTGGGTGCTGTGACCGCACTTCCATGCGCGGTGACAGTTTTCGCACCCAGGAGGTCTCATTTAGGTTCGCCTGAGGGACCTATGGGACTTGTCCCCATTCTAACCGGTGAATCTGCTCCTACCATGTTTTAAAAAAAATTTATGGGGCTGGGATTTAGCTCAGTGGCACAAGTGCCTGCCTAGCAAGTGCAAGGTCCTGAGTTCGGTCCTTGGTACCAAAAAAAAGTTTATGGTTTTCTATACTATTATTGTATTTGGTTTCTTGTTGTTGTTTGTCTGTCTGTATTGCTTTTTTTCTTTTCTGTGTCTTTTTAATCTTAAATATTTTTTTTTAATTTATGGTTTGGAATCCTCATTGTCAATACTCCTGGAACCAGTAAATATGCTAAAGGCCTTCCCAGCTGGAACCATCCAGGACAGTCCCTCCTGCCAGCCTGACCCCTGCCGGGCTCACCCAGTCCCTGTGGGCCTTGCTCTGTCTGCGCTTTACCTTTCCTCTCCCCGCTGCCCCACAGTTTTGCTTTACATTTCAATGAGATCTCCGCAGAGGAGATTTCAGTGCAGCGGTGGGAGTAGGGAGCTCCTGATGTTAATGTAAAAACAAACGCCATTCACGGGCCTTTGCTGGCGTTGCACTTACTCTCCTCCTTGGACTTTCTCCTCCCACAGTTGCTAAGACTACAAGTTCCAGCTTCTATTGCTGCTTTTCCACCCATGCTTTAAATAATAATGTATGATGTTCTTTATAAAATTTTTTTTCAATAAAACTTTTGCTATTTACCTCTTGACACATAATGAATTTCCTAAATTCAGCAGCCTAAGCTGCCCAAAGTAAGGAAGCTGGCAGAACCAGAGGCCCTGGGGTGCTGATCACACCTTCAAGGGTCCCGCTTCTCCTGTCTTCCAGCCACATCTCCCTCAAAGGCTTGCTCCAGCCAGAGGAGCCATTTGCGCTTCTCCCAAAGGCTGGGGCCATTTCCTGCTTTGCAGGAACGTGGTTCCCATGGAGACACCTTATTCTGTCTGTCCGAGTCTCCTGTGGATGCCTCCATGCCAGTGGGCGAGGATGAGTCTTCCAGGTTGGTCCAATGAAGTATGTTAATTGAAATTAACATTATAAGAAAAGAATAATACCCAGAGGAAATAAGCGAACAAGGAAATTAAGTATAGATGCTGCTATGATGTGTACATTTTGCCCACCCAAAATTCATACACTGAAATCCTAATTCCCAGGTTCCTCCTGTAAAAATGGGGGCATTTTGAAAGGGGATTAATTCTTGAGGTTAGAATACTCAAGAACAGAATTCATATTTTTATAGATGAAGCCCCAAATACCTCCTTGTCTCTTTTACTATGTGAGAACACAGCAAGAAATTACTTTTCTAAAGGAGGAAGTTGGGTTCTCCCATACACTGAATCTGAACTGCAGGCTCTTAGTTCCAGAACTGGGAGAAACACATTTTATTTTGCATCAGCTATGCAGTTTGTGTTAGTTCATTGTAGCAGCTCAGATGGATAAAACCAATACAAAAGTTCAATTTGATTATGTGTATATGTTTCCACTTAATCCTAGCAAATCCTTAGCTCTAACAAAGTAAAATGCACCCTTTCTGAGAAGCAGACAGCAACCAGAAAAAATAAAAGAAAAAACTATTATTTAAAAGACATTGTTGAAATAATAACACAGGTAATCAAAGTGATTCAAATGAAATTTTTTATGAATTTTCACCTTTTATCAACCATATTTGCCCACAATGAGAGATCAACACACACCTGTTGGAATGGCAGTTTTAGTTAGAAAATAGATAAATATTGGAATGTGGAGAAAAAGGAAGCTTGTAAACATCATGAGGATGTAAATTAGTAAATTAGTGCAGCCCTTATGGAAGTTCCTCAACAATTTAACAATGGAACTACCATTGCATTCAGTCATCCATAGTTTGATTTGTAGCCAAAGAAACGGAAATAAACATCTCAAAGAGATTCATGTTTATTACAACATTATTCACAGTAGCCAAGACATGGAAGCAAGCTACCCTCGCTGGTCAGATGAGTGAATGAACAGCATATAGCACATGCATAGAGCAGGCTGTCAGTCTTACAGAGAAAGGCAAGTTCCCGTTTACGACAATAAAGAGGAAGCAGATGGGATTAGTAGACGAGTTGAAACCTCACTTATAAAAGTTGGCTCAGTTCTATAAATCTGTTCAGCATGGTGTCTATAGCTAATAATACTGTGTTACACAATCAAAATGTAGCCAATATTTTGTGTTAAATGTTCTTCTCAGAAAGTAATAATACTAAAGAGATTGGAATGAAATTTAGTTATAGATTCATGGCATAGATTATGATAATGGTTTCCCAGTTATGTATTTATCTCCTAATTAGGTGAATTATATAATTAAACATGTACAGCATTTATGTGTCAATCATACCTTAATGAAGTGATTTGAAAAAACTGGGTTTGATAAAGTAACTCTTGAAATGATTTTTGGTTGAAAAGTGTTTTAAAAAGACAAAAAAAGAAAAGTATTTTAAAAAAATATCTCTTCCACAATGTTGAGAGATAGAAATTATGATTTTATTTTATCTGGGGATTATCTATAGACTCTAAACTTTCTGTTCTTTTACAGTGATATAATTGTGAATAATCTGATAATTTATTTTCTGATAATGAGTCTAAGATGTTGAATTAGCTCTCCACGGCTCTTACAAAATACCTTAAAAGAGCACCCAGAAAAAAAAAAGGATAGATTTATTTTGGCTAATGGTTCAGTCCATGGTTTCATGGCCTGGTTGCATTTAGGCTTGAGCCAGGGCATCAACATGGAAGCACCTGGCAGGTGAGCTGCTCGCCTCATGGTGGCAAGAAGCTGAGAGCAAGCTGGCTTTTATAACAAAGCCCACTACCCCAGCATTGAGCTGTGAACCCATAAATAGATGGATCCACAGCCTCATAATCCGCTCAAATCTCAAAGACTCCACCTCTGAACTCTCATGCTCTGCAAGCCAGGCTTTGGACATAAGAGCTTTTGAGGGGATTTAAAGCCTAAACCATAATAGATATGTTATCAGCAATAATTAATAAGTACCCATTGTAGAAGCCTGAATTTAAAATAGAGACACCAAAGACAATACCCGAAACCTTTGTTTCCTCTGACTGTTTAATCCTCTGTCACACAGAATATTTTCTAGTGTGTCCTGGGGATTCATTGGTGCTTTCCTATTCATTCCAACAGATGAATTCAGGTATAAAACTGTGTGTAAATAGATGATGTCTGAAGTCCTGAAATTTCAAAGAAAGATCATATGGAAATTATTTTTTCAAGCCTATTGTATCATATGGCTTCTTTTTCCTCTAGAGTGAATATATGCTTTTCTCAAACCTTTCCATTGAATTTCCCAGTGCCTCCAGTTTAGCATAATAAATATCTCCTTAGGAGCTGGATTTCAGAGTATCTAAGTGACTTAGCCTCTTGCATAGAAACCCAGAGTTAATGTCAGAATTTAAAGACACAGCCCTGTCTGCAGCATGGCTGTTCAGTGCTCCTCCTCCTGGCACACGTGGACACCATGTCCAGTGAAAGAACAGCGTAGGATCTCCGTGGCCACTGCCAGACAGCCCCGTGGCTCTCTCCACGGCTTTTCCTAATCAGAAAATCTCCACTCAGGAATGTAAAAGGGCTTTAAAGGAGCTTTCCTGGACTGCAAAATGGGGCAAGGGAAGATTAAAGCAATCATCCCAGCAGTCCTGTTATATCTCAGTTGGTCTTTGTAAAAACCAAGCAGGCACTGACAGAGAACATGAAGGGGCACTTTGGAAGGCTTTCAGACTTGGCAGGATCTCAGTTTTTGTTTTAGCTACAAATGCGATTAGGATGAGCTAAGAGAAGCTTTGTTACTCTCTGAAAATCATTAGGATATGTGTGATCACCTGTATTCCAGAGCACATTTAAGGCGAGGTGTAGGAAGGGGAACTCAGCTTAATACAGTTTAATTGTCAGTGGAGGCGAGTTTTCTAGAATAGGGGTTAATTCCAGCATGAATAGCTCAGAAAACCTTCTCCCCCCAAATCCATGATAAAATTAGAAAAAAAGAAAGTTAAAAACTTCATTTTTAGGACTCCAGAGTTTGACTAAGGCTACACGGAAGTTGGTAAGCATTTGTTTGGTAAAAACTGTCCAAACCTGGGTGAAAATCTACGGTTGCCTCCACCCAGCCTGGGCTGATTAGCACAGATGTCTTTCAAGAGAAATGGAGTGGAGTGGCTGGTTATGGTGACACACACTTGCAATTCCAGAACTTGGCAGGCTGAAGCAGGAGGGTCCCCCAAGAGTTTGAGGTCAGCCGAGGTTACAGAGTGAAACCCTATCGAAAAGAGAAAGATGGCACACAGGTGTTCTGTCTCTGTCTGACTGGCTGAAATGGAAGACCGCCACATTTGCAGTGGTTGTTGGGAACAGTAGCCAACCTTAGTGACAGATGGGGATAGCCAGTATTCTGTAGAGTCCAAAGTGGTGACCCCAGTTTGGACAAGCAATAAACTGCCAGCCTTGCTGGAACTTTCACAGAGAGGTCGGGGATTCTTCCAAGGCTGGGGGCAGTTACCTGCTTCCTGTGACCCTGGTGGCCTGGAAGTTTATCGCATACAAAGCTGCGCTTCCACTTGAGAGAGACCTCAGAGGCCCAGGCTGACCACATTGGGCTGCTAAGCCTGAAGAGTGACCCCACGGAGTGGCCATGGCTGAGCCTATGCTCTCTGAGCCTCGCACAGAGGTGTCAGCAGAAGGTAGAGTCTAGCTGGGCCTCAGGGTCTGGAGAAATCACCTGAAGAGACACTAGCTGACAGTCAAGCTGTGGGGATACGATGCGGCCCGAGGAAGACAAACATTAAACTCCAGAAGCCACGCGCTGCCACGGAGACAGACTGCAGAGTCCCCACAACCCTGTGACCCTCCAAGGAGCAGAGGGCGGACGCATGGCACCGAGGAATCCCGAGTTACTACAGTACTACGCTTAATTCCAATGAAAGAAAGGAGGAAAGAAGGAAGCTGAGACTTGTAAAAACTTGGAAAATTATATTAGAAATTTTTCACAGGTGAGTAATGTTGGATTTAGAATGATGACTTTAAAACTGTACCTTAATTTTTTAAAATAAAACCAGTCATGTGCAGAAATGTAAACAAATGTATTATGAGAATGACATACCAAATGGAAACATTTTGCAAGCAATGACATGGATATTGTGTTTAGAATTACAGCACACTTGAGATATAAGAAGGAAGTCAATGCAGTTCGGGAGACGTCAGTTTCATCTGAAGAAGTGAAGCATGAGGAGAAGCGAGTGGATCTGTGGGTGATACGTGGACTGTACTGTGTAGGTAGAACCAGAATCAGAAGGAAAGAGAAGTGTACAGAAAGCAAGCGAAGCAATTACAGCAGAAAATAAAGAGTGACACTGTCCAAGCAGGGACCCATACACACCCCTGAGAGTCAACAGCTGAAAACAAAAGATGCGTGGAGAATCCTGAAACCAGCATGAGCAAAACAAGCCAGGAGCACAAGAAACAGTCCTCACTCGACAGCAGGCTGCGCGGAAGGGAAAGAACCCGGAAGGCAGCAGGATGATATATTCCCGGTGCTGAGAGACAGATCAATCTTGTCAAGGAAGAATTCCATATCCACACAAATATCTCCAAAAATAAAGGCAGGACTAACATTCCCTGAATGTCAAAAAGGAACAGATTCAGTGCTGGGGACTTTCTCCACTGCCATCTGGGGTCACAGTCAATCCAGGCTGACCCCAAGGCGCTGGCTTAGCTGCAGTAGAGAAACAAAAGAGTCACCAAGAAGGATGATCTGCCATCACTGTGGAGCTGAGTGTGAACCGCCATGGGCAGAGGGGGGACTCCTGGGAGGTCCATCTCAGAGACCTTCTGCATTTTCCCTGCATTTAAGGGGAAGTAATTCCAACAGGCTGCGATGGGGGAGCCGCCAGCGGAAATGGGAAAGAGGGTAGGCGTGGTTACCGGGTGGCGGGGACAGGAGCAGAGCGTCCCTCACAGTGCAGAGCCGGCCCCTGCCTCTTTCTTACCTGCATAACTCTTGTCTCTGTAGAGTCAGCATGAGCCCAGGTGTAAGGATGGGAACCACAGGGCCAGGAAAATAAACTAGAGGCAGCAGGAGAGAGAGGGTGTCTTGATCCAGATACGGAGGTCACAGCGCAGAGACGTGGGCTGGCGTTTATTTACTTCTCCGGATGTTTCTGTCTTGATCATTATTCAGATCTATCTTTTCATCTCTTGCCCTCTTTTTTCCTCTACTCTCAAAGGAAACAAATTCTTCTCTTGAAGAGAATTCTCTTCTTAGAAAATGAATATTTGTATCTAGCAATCAGCTCAGACGTCACCTTCACAGTGAAAATGCAGTCCAGACCCTGGGCAGGCCAGGGGCGTGCAGGTGCGCACCTGTAGTGCGACACTGTGGGAGGCTGAGGAAGATCCCAGGCTCAAGCCCTGGGCAACTAGAGGCCTAGCGAGCACCTATCTCAATACAAAAATAAAAGGGACGGGAGATTGAGCAGAGCGCAAAGGCTCTGAATTCAGGACAACTCCAGGCTCTCATCACAACCTAAAAGGTACACTCTTAAAGTTGACAGGAAGAAATTCCCATCCCAGTAGCTCCAAGTCTAATCTGACCTGGAGATAAAACTGTTGAAGATGTAACTATTCACAGTTTGGCAACCAGAGAGGAATGACAGCCTTTTTAAAAGGGTAAACCTGAATGTGCACATGTACACAAGAAAACCACCTTATGAAGATGAATTCGGGGGTTCATAATAAGCCAGTGAACACTGAAGATGTCAGGGACAAGTCACCGGAAAGTAAGAGGAAGGCAAGGTGCAAACCCTCACAGTCTTCTGGGACAATCAGCCTGCCAGTGGCTGGAACTCGGATTCAGCCTCTAGAACTGTACTCTGTTAAATTACCCAATTTACAGAAAACCGATGCAGATATTTTGACTATTTTTAGTGCAAAAGGACATGGTACATCAGATCGTTACTGTCAGCTTAGTGCCAGGCACCCCCACCACATTATTCCAACTTCAGAGTCAGGACCCACTGCTCTTTTTACCCCTCCCTCCCTCCCTCCTCATCCTCTCCTGTCTAACCCTGTGCTTATATCTCATCAGTAAATACTTGCCGAATTTGCAAAGCAGCCTGTTTCCTGGAATCCTCTTGGAATGTGTGAGAACCGGACAGCTGTGTTTCCGAGCTGTCTCCAGGTCTGCTAGATCACATCTCACCCCTACTGCCAGCCCTGTCCTCTCCTGAATGCCCTGCAAGAATGTTGATATTTGGAAGTCAAAAAATTATCTTTCTGAATTTTAGAGCTATTAGCTTGTGTAGTTATAACAAAGAGTCATCTCTCAACTATTAAAGGGGTTTTCTGGGCTTACATTTGATTCCTTACGTTGTGTTGCATCAGCTGCCTATGCATTGCCTAGCGTTGTACATCTGTGCACAAATATTACATCTATTTAGATTCCAAGCCCCTAGTGAAACACACAGTACTGTGGGTCTATTTATTTCTCACTATTCAATGTTTTCTATGATTAGTAGCAAGAGCTCAAGTAGAAGAAATTTTGCTACAACTAATTAAGCTTTTTTGTTTGTTTATTTGTTTGATTGATTTTGTTTTACAGGAAACAAACCAAAGTGAGTTTCCTTCCCAAAGTGATTCCAGGAAAACAGACTGCTTTGCAAATTTCTGAAACACCAATAAATTCAGTAACTCTTCCAAAGCAGGTCTTTAACAGGCGTGCAGCAACCAATTAAATCTTAAGCAGCTAAGTCCTCTTGAAGATTTCAGTTCTACCCTCAGGACCTGTGACGGTGAACTTTTAGAGCTTTCAATGATAACACATTGTCAAGGTTCTGCACCACTGCTCTACACAAATAAAAACAAAACAAAAATACTTGGTTAACTAAAAAAGAAGAATATGAAGCAACATATTCAACCAAAACTTGAAGGGCAATAGTAAAGAAAACTTTGCTATTCCATAGATCTCAAAGTGAGGTTAGCTTTGCTCAATGTCATGTTGTATGTCTTAGGTTTCTGTTAAAAATCTGTAATGTTTCCACATTGAAAAACACAGATGATAAACTTCAAGACCGTCACACTCACTGGACAGCAGATAGGGAAACCTGGAAATCAAAGAACCACTGAGGGAGATTCTACATATAAACTCCATCTAAATCTCCATTCTACTGTGAATCACGCAGGTGTAAATTTTACTTGTCTCAGCTAAAGGATTCAAGATCCTAAATGATATTTATGGTGTCATCCAGAGATGAAGTTTATAACTGAGTCTGGTAAAGTCCTGCAAAAGATTTCAGCAATATTAGGAGCAAAGCAACGGAATCCAGAGTCTTCACAATATAACCGCAGTGCTGGAGTGATAGTGAACTACACCAACTAGGAAGAAAGTAAACATCACAACAATTCTAATGAAAGGAAAACGATACATAGACTCCCTCTGGGATGGTCCAGGTGACGAAGGAGGTGGGCAACACTGAAGCTGGGGACTATAACTGAGCTCCACAAGGCATCTTCGTCATGAAAACCATGATGATAAAGCTCAGCCTGTAGGTCAAGAAATTCTAAAATTCAAAGACACAGAATCAATAAGATGTGTGTATGTACCCATACAAACCCTTTCTCGCCCAACTTTTCCTTGAATATTGAGTTCCTGTGGATTATTTCATATTCTTAAATTATGAAAAATTTAAAAAGCTATTGTTGATTTTTTTTCATTTTGGTCTGTTCATAGCATATTATGTCAGAAATTGCCTATGTCTCACAACTGATTGGTTAGTATGCAAAATTAGTTCAAATATAATTTTTTTTCAAAAACTGTCATGTGACTGATGAATCTTGCATATTGCTTCTTCAGTGTAATTATCTTAAAATTGCAGTTTTCTTATGTGATGGCCATGGGCCCTCCCCGTTTCAGCAGCACAGGCCACACATAAGTGCCTAAGTGCATTCCCACACATTGATTTCCTGTGCTATGCTGAGAAGAACTGAACTTCTAGCCAGGGAGTTCATGTGTTCACAATGATTTTATACAAATGAGGTGCTAAAAGTACATATATGTCAGCAAGTATTTAAACAGCAACCAGACAACAGCATCAGTGAAAATCATGTTTATTGTACTACAGCTACCTTCTAATCAAATAGACTGACAGTCTATCTACCTTCGATGATACCAACATAGTCAGAAGGAAGTGAGTCAAAGCTGCTGTGCAGTGATTTTGGGATAACTGGTCAATCTAAATAAATATGAAACTAGAAAATACAAAAAGTGATTATCGGTCTTGGAATACAAGCATTGCAGGCTGTGACCACTGTGAGATTAGGGAGGTGTCAAAGTGGTCCCCAAAGACCTGAATTTGTGTCTGAGATGATTTTCAAGTTTCAATGCAAGGAGGAGGAACCCACACAGGGCCCAAGAGTCTTGCTGAATAGATGGAGCTGAGACGGAGTCAGGCTGCCTGACATGGTGGCATTTTTCCAGCAGAATAGCAAAGAAGAAGGAGATAATTGTCCACAGATAATTCCATTAAAGTACTTCTCTATCAGTAAGGTAAAAGGAAATGTAAGCAAAAATGGAAGCCCGAGTTTCTATAAGAACTATTCTACAAACTGACAGAGCTGGGAAACATTTGAGTTCTCATTGGAGAGGACTCAGTAAAACCTTTGCAATTTAGTAGGTAGCATAAAAATTCAGTAGGAAGCATGAAAAATTATGCTCTATGGCAAGAAGAATAATAGCATTCCCAAAATTTTCACACTAGAATCTTGAAACTTCTGAATATGTTATAGTAAATTAATAAGGGAGAGTCATATGTGCAGTGGAACCAAATTTATCACTCAGATGACTCTGAGATAATGTTACCCAATTGGGCCCAGTGTCATCACAAAGGTCCTGATCGGCAGGAAGAGCAGAGAGGGTCAGGATGAGCAGGGTGCGCGAATGGCATCTGGCTGGCAGGAAAGGTGGAAGGGAGGCTGCATCAAGGACTGGTGCCAGGAAAGGAAAGATAAAACAGCGTGGCACTGACAGAAAACCAGACCTGGGGACCAAAGGAGCAGATAGAAGATGCAGAAACAACGCAAGATGCACTAAGTCACCTTCCCTTTGACAAAGGGACCAAGCATGTTCACTGGAAAGAAGATAGCTTCTTTATTAAGTGGTGCAGGAAAAACTGGCTTTCCACATGCCAAAGACTAAAACTAGACTCACAGCTATCACCAGGCACTAACCTAAAGTCAAAATGGACCAAAGATGTAAATATTAAAACAGGAACATTAAATATGCTGGAAGTTAGAATGGGTGGACTCTTGAGCACATTGGTGTAGGCAAAGACTTCATGAACAAAACCTCAATTGCACAGGAGACGCTAAAGAGTCAGATGGGATCTCATCTTCTTAAAAAGCTTTTAAGCTTCTTAAAAAAGTTTCAAAAACAAAATCACCAACACAGAAAGAAAACAACCCACAGGATGGGAAAAATTTTTAGCCAGTTTATATAAGATGTAAAGAACTGAAAAATATCTGACACCTTATATTTAAAGACCCAATGCAGAAGTGGGCAACTGAGAGAAAATACACGTTTCTCGGATGACTAAGCACAAATGGTGCTGTAGTCAGGGGTTGCAAGGAGAACAATCAGAATCAGGACCCAGAATTTATAATATTATTTTATGATGGTCATGCACAGTTAAACACAAGAAAGTGCGGGAAATCTGTCTACAACACTGAAGACCCAGAATATTCAGCCAAGGGCCTGGATCCCACAGCAATGTCCTGCATGAGTCCAGATGAAAACCCAGAGCTCATGACAGTGCCTTCCACAAGCCCAACTGGAGGTCTAGGGACCACAAGAAGGACTCACGCCAGTCTGTTTTATGGGTCTGTGCTGGGAAGGCCCAAAGGTCAGTGGTGAAAGCTAGAAAGTCTACGCCAGCGGGGTGAAGGAGCTGTGCTGGTAGGTTGAGAGTTCTACACTGGAGCCGAGAAGTCACACTCAAAATAAGGACCAGGGCTGCCCTGAAAAGCACTACAGCCATCCTCAGTGACACAGAGGCCCCGAGCTCCTGCAACAATAAGAACAGTGGAGGACACGCTAGGAAGCCAGCGTGTTGAGTTTGTCCTGGAGATTAAACAGCACACACCTTCCCCTCCAGAGCAAGGAAGTGATGCTCGATGTGAGGACCAGAGCTCCCCCAAAGGAAACCACATTCCCTCTCACTAACAAGGTTCTGAGCTCCTCCAATGACAATGGTCGGACTCACACTGGAGCAGCCAGTCATGCCGAGCTCCTCCAGGAGAACCAGGGGCTCAACACAGCAACATTTAGAGAACCCACAACGCCTCACTCTTCTTTTCCATATCTCTATTTAAGCTGGCAACTTTCCTCAGGTGGAACATTTACACTCAGCACCATGCTGATTCAATTCATCTGGTATTAAATTGACTACCAGATTTAATGCATAACAAAAGGCAAATAAATATATAAATAAATGTTCAAAATCACTGTTCATTTGAGAAATGATTCCATGTCAACCAGAAAGAATAGCTGTCATCAAGAAAACAACCAATAACAAATGCTGGCAGAGTTGTGGGAAAAAAAGAGCCTTTCTTCACTTTTTCTGGGAGTACAGACTAGTGCAAACTCTGTGGAAAACAGTGTGGAGATTCCTCAAAAACTAGAGCTAGAGGTCGCATCTGACCCAGTTATTCCCCTTCTTGTTATCTTCTAAAAAAATGAGAAGTGTCATGCTGCAGTGCTATGTGCACACTGATGTTTATAGCAGCACAGTTTGCAATAGTTAAATCTTGGAAACGACCCAATGCCCATCAACCAATCAGAGGATAAACACGTGAATATTTTTTGCGGTGGAATACTACTCCACCATGAAGAAGGGTAAGCTCCACACATTCTTGGGTAAATGGATGCACCTTGAGACCACACACTTAAGTGAAACAAATCAGACACATGTGTAAATGCCAGATTGCCTCTCTGATGTGTGAAATTGAAAGTGCAAATTAGAACCAACATGTACAATAGATATTGTGAAATAAGAAGAAATTGTTCAAAAAGGAGAGGAACTAGGGAGGTGAGAGGGGGAAAGGAAGGGAAGGAAAAGATAAAGAGCCAGAAAAGAAGGATAACTAGAAAATAAGGAGAGAAAGAGGGCTTGAAGGGAGGGGTGGTGAAGGGGAAAGAAAGAGGGATCAAGATCGGTCACACACTCCCTATGGGGAATATGAGCATTCTGTAAACCTAGATTATGCCATAAAGTTAACGATAGTAAAAGCAAAAAATAAAAGAAACATGTAAATTCTCCCCTAAGGACAACACAAAAGAAAAAAGCCAAACAGTACTGCTAACTCCTTCACTTCACCCATGAGTCTCCTCATTTCAGATTTGTGACTTGTAAATATATAGGATAATAAATTTTGATTTTCACACTTCTAATTTTGTGGTGATTTTCACAGCAGCACTAGGAATCAAATCTATGCCTCAGCAATAAATTCACTTGGTGTAATCTAAACCTCAAAGGAGCTAAATAATACTCAAGCTTAACATTCATTCTACTTTAATGTCTGGCAAAATAAACCTTCACATTCATTGAGAAGGCGACACAGTATAAACACCCAATATCCTAATCAGTGTCAATATTTAGTCAAAATAAGTAGACAGGATAGGAAATAGGAAATGGTAATGTTTATCAAAAAATTTTTTAAAAACTTAGTAGAAAAATTAGCAGAAATGACAAAGATGATGGAGTTATAAGACAATAATTTAAGACAGCAATTAAATTGGTCTAGAAATTATACACAAATTGGAATATAATGTCGAGAGAAATGTGAATTACAAAAATGTCAAGTACAAAGTTTAAACTGAAAAATCCAATATCTGAATTTAGTAGTTTATTAGATACAGCAGTATGAACTATCTTGAATAGAATATAAACAAACTAAATTTAGATACTGAGAAGAAAAGCACCATCTCACCAATGAAAACATATGTAAAAAATAACTATTGAAAACTAGCTCAGCATCACTGGTCATCAGTAAAGCATGTATTATTAATAAAACATTGGCAACAGATCTGAGATATGAGATATAAACAAACCAATGTCCACAACCCAAAGATCAAATTGCTAAACAAAACAGAGTGTATTCAAATAATGCAACATTCTTCAAGAACAAAAATGCAGACTTCTGATGTGCAATAACCTGGATAGCTGGATGTTCTTCAAAGCTTTTTCTTGAACAAAATGAGTAAGAAGCAAAAGAGAGCACACTGTTTGTCTCCATTGTTGTAGAATCTAAGCACGGAAATAATCTTTAATAACAGCAAAATGATCAGCACTTTTCTAGGCTGTAAAGAGTGACTAGAGGTTGACCCCAAAGAATTATAGAAATCTATTTGGTGGTGATATGTATTTCACTGTTTATGGTCACTTAGTTGTGAATAATTTTCAAAATTCATTGAGCTATACTTGAAATGAGTACAAGGATTATATCTCAATACAGTGGATTAACTTTGAAATAAGAAATCAGTGATTTCCCATACACCATGGAGATTTTCCTGTCTAAACTATTAATGTTGCTGCTGCTGGACTGAAACAGAAACCCAGACAAGCGTGGATCACTGCACTGCCAAGTCTTGGGTTGTGTCTTGACTTTCAAACTCTGAGTTGTGCCTGCTTCCCATTTCTTTTTTTTTTCTTTTAAAGAGAATAAAACAAAAAAGAATGAAGCTAATTAGAACAGAGCAGTGGAAACAATACAGAACTTCAAAACAGGGCAACAGGAAGTCAACAATGGCTACCGCAATGATTTTTTGTTTTCTTTAGAATAGCTGTCCATACCATCAGACAATAAAATCAAACAAAACAAAACAGAATAAACCTATAAAAACAAAAGAATGAAAGCATATTTGAAAGAGAATAAAACCAAACAAAATAAAACAGAAGAAAGTCAATCAAAACAAAACAGTGAAAGTCATACAGGACTTCAAAACAGGATAATAGGAAATCAACAATGGTAACCATAATGCCTTTTGCCATCCCCAAAATCACTGCCCATACCATTAGACACAACTCAAACAAAATGGAACAGAATAAAATCAATCAAATCAGAACATTAAATAAAACAAAACAATAAAATGGAACAAAACAGTGGGAACAATATTGGATTTTAAAAACAACATGGGAGGAAATCCCCCATATTTTCCATATTGCAAATATAAATTATCCTCTTAATAGATGCTCCAACTATAGGCCTAAGCTTGCAAAGTCAATCAAACAATATGAGCATTAAGTTGTTTTGGTACCTCAGTTCCTATCAACTCACCCTGTCCTTTGAATCAACTGCTTGCTTGCGGGTGGTGGGGGAGGGGGTGTCTTGTTTCCCAGCCCACGTGCCAGTTGGCTCACAGGAAGGGCAAACTGACTTCTTGTTACTCCTCCCTGACCATGCATGAATTCCACTGACTCATAGAAGGGCAAATTGGCTTTTTCTCCTCCTGGGCCCTGCATGTCTTGTGCCAGTTCATGGGAGGGGCTTATTGATGCCTGCCCATTTTTTTTGTTTTGTTTTTAATTTTAAAGAGGATAAAATTAAACACAACAAAGCAGAACAAAACAACACAAAAAGCAACATAAGAGACATAAGTTTCAAAGCAAAACCATCAGAGATCTTCACTATCTATCATATTGTCTCTTGTTTTCTTCCAAATAGTTGTCCATATCTTCACATACAGAGAATTCACATGAAATAACATAGTATAGAACTGATCTGAACAGGATGAGGAATACAAGAATTTTAGATCTTCAAGACCAGACAATAGGGAAGTCAACAATGGCTGTCATAGTGTCTCTCATTCTCTTCAAAATAGCTGTCCATACCTTCATGTATGTTGAATTTAAACAAAACAAAATAGGCTAAAATCACTCTGAAGAAAGAATAATAGTATTGCTGGATTTCACATTATGACACTACAGAATCAGCACTGGATACTGTAGTGTCTCTTTTTCTTCAAAGTAATTTTTTATTTCATCATGCATTATATAATCAGTTCTCTTAAACTGTTTATAGATTCTATGCATGCATGAGTTTCTACATGTGTTTCTGTCCTTTCTGTATTAGAGGGAAAAACAAAACATAGCAAGACACAACAAAACAAATTCCTATAAAAACATGAAACAAAAAAGCCATACAAATCTACAGTACAAGGTGATCTATAATGGTTACTGTGTTGTCTCTTGTTATCTTCAATAGAATTGTCCATATCATCAGGCATAATTGACTATAGCAGTATAATTGAATATAGCAGTACAAAACAATATTAATAAAAACAAACATTGTAGACAGTGTAAAACTTCAAAAGCAAGCAAAAATCAAACCAGAATGGGTATCCTAGTGAATCTTGTCATCTTCAGTGTAGTTGCCTATACTCTCAGACTTGATACTATCAATCATAACAGGTTTGAATAAAATCTGTCAATACAAAACTGCAATATAACAAACCAGATTCAATTAAGATCACTCATGGTAAAACAGTGTAAGTCATACAGGGTTTCAGATTAAGTTAATAGGAAATTAAGGATGATTACCATACTATATCCTGCTATTTTCAGGATTGCTGTCTGTGCCATCAAATCTAGTGCAAGTGGATGAACTGGAACAGAATATAATACATCTAAACCGAGCAGTGTGAATAATGTGGGTTTTAAATCCTGATGCATTATTAATAATATCCTCTGCCTTCTTTTTCTTAAGATTATTCCTTTCCTTTCACTCCCACAGAGTGCTGCGCATTTTGGGTCCCACTAATTCCCTCAGTTTTTAGATTGGGGGAGGGCAACCTGCTACTTACCTAAGTGGTTCTGAACCTTCTCACTCCTGGACTTGATCTCAAGTTGTATCCCTTTACCTACAAAAACCTCAAGGTTTTCCTTGAGGAAATTATAGCTGAGTAGTTCTCTACTGCACATAAATATCCTGTCTTTCCAACCTATCTGCAGGTGCTGGTCGAGTTGCCCCTATTTCTCTCTGGTTCCCTGTCACATAGAGCATTGCTTTCTTATATTGATTTTAAGCCGATACACTCTCTTTCAGGTTAATTGTATTTCTTATATGGAGCACCTTGATGGATCCTCTCTCCGGATCTGCTCTGCTTGTGTTACTTTTTATTAGTGTATCGAGACCATCTATGTTAGTGTTTATGGTCAACCTTCCCTGCCTCATCTCTGCCATGCCATTTTTCTGCCATTGGTTGTCTACTTTTTCCCCTTCATTCTACTGTCTGCCTGGTTCAGTGAGCCCCCTCTGCTTCTGTTCCTGAAACCATGGCCTTTTATTTCTCTCTCTAGAATGTCCTTCAGTATGTTTTGTAGGGTTGGATTGGTGGTCATGAACTCCCCCAGTTCCTCTTTGTCATGGAAGCATCTTGTTTCTCCATTAATTTTGAGAGATAGTTTTGCAGGGTACATCAATCTGAGTTGGAAGTTATTTTCTTTCAGGGGTTAGAATACTTCACTCCAAGCTCTTCTTAATTTGATGGTTTGTGTCGAGAAGTCTGTCATGATACTGATGGGTTTTCCTTTATAGGTGATCTGTTTCATTTCTCTTATGGTTTTTAATATTGTGTTCCTATATTGAATTTCTGGTATCTTGATTATTATATGTCTGGATGTAGATCTGTTTTGGTTGTAGGTGGCTAGAGTCCTGTATGCCTTGTACATCTGAATATCATTTTCTTTTCCTATGCTTGTGAAGTTTTCCTTAATTATTTCTGTGAATAGCCTTTTTATTTCCTTTGTTTTTACTCCTGCTTCTTCACTCACATTTCTTATTCTTAAGTTATAGATCCTCTTGTCATCTTCTAGCCTTTGTATTATTACTGCCTGTTTCCTTGTTATTTTTTAAGAGATTTTTCCTTTCATGATCACACATTGCAAACCTGTCTTCAAGTTTTGATAGTCTATCCTTTGTTTCTTTCAAGCAGTTTTGCCAGCTTTCATTGAAGGTTTTAATTTCCTGGTAGTCTCTTTGAATCTGCTTCATGTATTCTAGGTTTTCTTTATATTCTTTATTGAACATTTCTCTCCTTTTTTTGTGTTCCTCCCTTCTTCCATCTGTGTCTTCTTGGGTGATGCTTAACATTTCTTTTATTAATCTACTTATATCTTACTTTACATGATTTAATATTTCAGTTTTGAGCTCATTTACAAGGTCCCAAAGATATCTCTTTATGTCCACTGAAACTGTGTCTGATGTTGCATGTTTGCTGCCTTCAATTTCTTTTGTATTTACCTCTCCTGGATCAATGTTCTCAGGGTTGGGGGCTGGGGGTTTCCTCTGGTTTCTTTCTCCTGTCATGTTTTTGGTTTCTTCAATACAGTTGTATAGTGGAGGCCCCAGCCCCTTTCCCTGTTGGCTATGGTTCTTCTGAAGCATGCTTTCAAGGGATTTCTGCCCTCTCCAGTTTATTGGTTGGTTATTGAGGTGTTGGCAGGGGTGGTGTATGCTGGCTTCTCTCCACTGGGCCAGTCAAGCTTCAGGGGCCTTCAGCACTTTAGTGTGTACTGTGTGTAGGGAATCGGTTTGGAATGACTTATTGGGTCCTAGCAGGGGCATTACCAAGGCTAAGTAAATCCCACCAATCTGCTCTTGGAAGGGAGCAACCAATTGAAGTCACTGTCATTCCTAGTTCATGCCTGCCCTGCCCAGTTCCAACATGTCATCCAGTTGGTCGCCCCTTTCCCATGGGGGGGTCTTATTCCCATCACTGTGGGTTAATGCAGGTCCCTCGCTGGTTCCGTTCTCCATTGGGCTCATCGACCTCCATCTTCAGCGTGACCGGCTAGTTGCAGCGGCACAACCCTGGGTGGCCCCGGCCAGCCACAGCGGGTAGCAGCTGCATGAGTTTGGGCCGCTCTGGCCAGTCGCGGCAGTGCAAATTCAGGCTGCTTCAGCGAGAGTGCTGTGGTCACTACTCTTAGCTTCTCCAATATTAGCCCCAGGACTGCATGTTTGGCCAGCTCTTTTTGCCTTTAGTTTCTTCCTGGGATAAGAGGATCCATCTCCCTCTGCCCGGACCTCTCCAGGATGTTTTATTCTGGCATGAGTTGTCTCTCTAAGGGAGGTTCTGTGTCTTGCTGCTTATCTGTCCACTATCTTTTTCGTCTCTGATGCCTGCCCATTTCTGAATTTTGCCTGTGTTTATCTAGGTGAAGCTGTGTCCCAGGGGAGCTCCATGCAGAAAGAAACCTCTATCATGATCTATATATCCTGGCAAAACTATTGTTTTCCATGGAATCTGATGTTCCTGACCTGAGTGGGCTAACAAACCAACCAGGCTGCATTCCTAGCTCCCCTGGTGTGGTTTCTTAGTCATGGACAATCCTCCCATTTCGCCAAGTGTAGTCCAGTACATCTCTTTGGTAAGGGTAAGCCATCAGAACTACACTACAAATGGTGTTCAGAAATTCCTCAGGGAACATGTAGGATCCATCCACAGTAGCCACAGTAGAAAGGAGAGACAGGTGTGACTTCTGAAAATACATTCCATAACAACCTTCTCACTTAAATTCTGCATTAATGCAGTCTACTAGATCAGTCCACTAATGTGGATCTGGGTATAAAGTTCATGTTGGGAGGTGAAAGCTGATGGAAGAGGTGGATCACTGTGGCCGTCATCTGAATGTACCTGTATCCCTCCTCCTCCCTTGATCCCTCACTGTTTCCTGCCTGCCATACCACAGGCCCTTTCTCCTCTGCCATGCTGCCCTGCCTTGGAGCCAGCCAACTATGTACTGAAACTTCTGTAAACTGTGAGCCATAACAAAAGTTTCCTGTTTAAGTTATGAATGTGAGATATTTTGTTCAGCAATGAGAAAGTAACTAAGATACCCAGTAAATTAAAGAGAATTGCCAATGACAGAAAAGTGCTCCATTAACTTATTCTCAGACTTTTCCTTAGATTGCTCTCATGATGAACCTTTCAGGTTCTGAAATTCTTTTGAAAACTAGTCTTACAATTCCTACCCCCCAAGACAGGGACCCCAGGTCCTGTCAGAGATGAATTTTTACTTTTCTCATATTCACATTATTCATAATAAAGCTACATTCCAGCCCTGAAAACTGTTCAAAGAGCCAAGCTGACACTTATGTACTACCTAACTAGAAACAAATTGATGAACTTCTGAAATATCTTTGAACATGGGTGCCAAAACAGTCTCCTTCCCAGAGCTGGTTTTACACCTGTCCTAGTACCCTCAAATCTGCTGTCAAGCTCTATTTTATTCTATGTGTGGCCTGACAGTTCTAAGGGGAAAATGTATCTTAATGCTTCCATATAAATTAGATTCCAGGCATTTTAAAGCGAAAACAGAGCTTCTGCAGAAGGTATAAGCAGGCGCTATTGAATAAAGTATCAACAGAGGCTCATTCTGCTATCTCCTGCAGAGGTTCAGCGTGGTGAGAAAGCAATATGTTAATCACGACTTTGTATCCCCAGCATGCAAATTAATCAACAGCTAAGTAGAATGGGAAAACAGATTCCTTCCATCAAGTGCATCATATTTTTCTACCAAGAAGAGAACCAGGAGGAAAGAATGAGGAAGCTACAGAGCAGAAAGGGGTAGCAGTAAATAGTCAAGGGGCAGAGTCTGCCACATTTTTCTCAGACTTAAGAAAAATCTACCATTCAATATGTAAAGATTGTTAAGTTCTCATCTAATCAGAGTTCATCAAACATGCAGTAAAACAGGAAAGTATAAACCATTAGAAACTACTCCATAAAAAATGATGGAATTGATACAGGTAGAAGAATTTAGAGTTTTCAGACCAGGACACTGCAAGCTGCCCATTGTAACTATTTCCGTGCATTCAGAAGTGAAGGTCCAGGAAGACAGCTTTAAATGGGACAAAAGTGAAGTTTAGAGATGGAAACTAGGATATGTGAGATAAAATACATATTAGATGAGATTCATGACAGATTAGGTAAAGCAGAATAAAAGCTTAGTGAACCTACAGATGTGTCAATGAAATCCATTAAAACTGAAATGGCAAGATAAGAGAAAATCCAGTGACAATGCAAGCTGTGAAACTCTGAATGATATACATGCATGCAAATTGAGTGGGTAAAGGAAAAACGGTTACCTAAAGTTTAAATTTGGTGAAAAGGGCAAATGGAAAGATCTGAAAAGCTAAGAAAACCCAAGCTCAAAAAAATCTAGTGGAAATTACACCACAGTACATCAGATGCACATTTGTCAACACTACTGATAACAAGAAATGTTGAAAGCAGGCGAGGAAAACCAGAGGTTACATACAGAGGAATATATACAAGGCTGACAGGAGTTTTCTCATTGGAACCATACAGGTCAGAAGAAAGCAGAATAACATTTTGTATAACTAAAATAAAATAAAATCATAACCATGAACACAAAACCAACAGCCTATGAGCCCCAAACTCATATCAGAATAAAATAATAGGAGACAAAGGTTTTCAAATATACAACATGCGGGTGATAAATGCTCCACATGCTAATCACCAGGAAAATTCAAATGAAAACCACAGTGAGCTACTGTTTTATCCCATTTAGGATTATTAATGCAACAAAAAAGAGCAAAATCTATCAAGGAGGTGGAAAAGAGAAATTCTTAGATATTATTCATGGGGATGTAAATTAGTCTGGCTATTATTGCAAGCAATGTGGTGATTCCACCAAAATGATTAAAATAGAACCAGCACATGATCCAGCAGCCCCTCTCTCTGTGTATTCAAAGGGACTGAAATCAGTACAGCCAAGAGTTACCAGCACTTCTGTGTTTATCACAGAAGTCCTCACAAGAGCCATGGCACTGAGCCATTGATGCCCATGGGTTGCAGTGTATAATGACAGCGTATTATTACCCAACCAGAAAGAGGAGTGTGCGCTGATCACCTGCAGTAGTACGGACAGATCCAGAGGACACCATTAGATGACATAAGCACAGAAAGGTCGATGCTCCATGCTCTTATTCACACACAGACGCCAAACGCGGTGACTTCTTAGAAACAGAGAGAATAATGGTGACCAGTGGTTAAGAAGGGTAGGGCAGAGGACAGAGGAAGGTGGGCACTGGGCACCAAATGGAGCCAGAGAGGAGAAATAGGCATTACTACCCTTCAGTGCAGTGGGGTTAGTGCAGTTCGCAACAATTTACTTATATTTTAAAAAGAACTTACTTACATTCTCAATACAAAAAAGTGATGCTTTCAAAGAGACAGAAATAATAACTACCCAGATTGAGTCATTACCCATTTCACACATCTATACATTATCATGATACAACCACAAATGTACACAATCATTATATATCAGTTTTTAAACTATAAATCAGTAACAAAACTAATTCACTGAACAGAATTAAATATAATTTAGACATGTAATAAGTATTGCTAAAATGTAAACTTTATATATATATATATGTATATATATATATATATATATATATATATATATATATATTATATGTCCAATAAGGTTTCTGAACTTATTTTTTACAATAATTAACTAAGATGACTCTGAAACTCATAGGGAAATGCAAAAGACTTTATTACAATGAAAGCCAAAAAAATAGAAGTATGAGACTACATAACTTCAAAGTTTATTAAAAAACACAGTGATCAAAATACATTGGATTAAGTAGACAAAGAGATCAATGAAACAGAATTTAAAAACCAATTAATAGATGCAAAATACCCTTGGTTAATTAAAATTCAACTAAAGGACAAAGATAATTCAATGGAGAGAGAGTGGCCTAGTTCACAAACATTGGAACAACTATCTCTGTAATCACATACATAGAAATTGAAATGTAAGCCTCAACCATACTCAAATCTAACTCCAAATGAATCATAGACCTATATACACAACTGAAAACACTAACATTTTCAGAAGAAAATGAGTTCTATGACCTCAGGTTTGGCAAAATTTTATTTACTACACCAGAAATATGATGTGTTAAAGCATGCATCTTCCTAGTCTCATTTGTGACATCTATTTATTTGTGCTATCTAAATATCTATGATATTTGTGCTAATATCATAGAACTTAAGTATTAATTTCATTAACATTGTACTTCCGGGTAGAAGATTTACTCTGGCTAGTAAGGCTGGATTCTATATCAAACTTCTCCTTTTACAAGCTCACCATGCAGGAGATAATTTCTCACTGCATAGCTTTTAAGTTTGGTGGAGGCAGGCAAGGTCCTTCTCCACACTGTCTTGCCGGGGCCCAATCAGGAAGAGTCCCCAGAGACCATGTCCCAGAATGGCACCAGATTTCAGCATCAAAGCAGCACTCAGAAGGCAGAAGCAAGAACTCCCAAGGGAACAGTGTCCACCATATCTGCCTCGGACTGCGCTGGAGCTGGAGTGGACACTTGCCTCCCCTGGGTATGCACTTGGCAAATCCTTGGTCATCATGGGTACCAAGCATCTGGGAAGTGAACTTCTGGCTGAGGCAGGGGACCTGGTAAGGTGAGCACCTACTTAGCTATGTCGCAGCTACCCTGACCTCAGTCGGCAGCAGCTTTACAACTAATAATCCACAAATGTTCTTCCTGCCTCTATTTACCCTCTAAAATGTATTCTCCAAAAGCAGCCAGAGAATCGCTGCCTCCACATCCTTGCCTCTTACGTAAAGTTTTGTTATTCACATCCTCCAAACATACGATGACATCTCCATGCCATCATATCAGAGCAGCCGCTTGGCACCCTTTCAGAAGCAGTGGCAGCCTCAGATGTCTACTTCCTCGTCTTGTTTACCTTGTTTCATAGTTGCCAAAGTATAAGGGGGGGATTTGATGTGTTAATTTGTCTGTTCTGCTAGAATGCAGTACTAAAGGGAGCAGAGTCTCGATCTGACTCCTGCTCACCTTGAGATGAGTGGCTGGCTCACAGAAGGGGGAATCAATACTTTGGGGAAAACAAATGAACTTCAGTTTAGGTTAATTACATTAATTACTTTAAATTGAGAATAAGACCAAACACTATTGTCAAAGATTGAGAAGACTATCTGAGACCAAAACCTTGAGTCGTGGTAGAACTCAAAGCTCTACCAGAAATCTGAAGCCACATGCAAGATGAAACAATTTGAGGAGATGTTGTATTTTAGGAACGGAAGGGGTGGGGTAGGGCCTGAGACTGAAAAGATCAGATTTAGTCCTGCCTGGAGGGACAAGAATCCTAAAGTGGAACAGTTATGAGAATCCCGGTATCGGTGGCATGAAACAGGCCAAATGTCCAGCTCTTTATTCTGTGTAGCTGGGACCCACCAAGGCCGAACAAGCTAAATGCACACATTGTTTGGCTTCTAGCATCCTGCCGGCCTTCCTGCACTAAACTCACTTAGCATACTGATTGCACAAAGAGCAGACCCCAGCCATCCAACAACATCCAACACACATTTTATTGGCACTAAGGAGCGCCAGTGCCGATGGTGGTTACTAATTCCCAGATGCCACTTATAGAAATGCAGACAGTGGGTGAACACTGCACTACAAAGAGAGACCACATTCTATCGCATTATGGTAAAGTCTGAACATAAATTCTGTAATAGTTTAGGAAAAGTTGATTCGTGAAAGGGACAGGGTAACAGCTTTTGCCCCTTTCCCTGGGCTCACTGAGGATAAGAGGAAACTGTAAGATGGCCCTGAACAGCTCACCACTTAAATGGAGATTACAGATCTAAAGAAAATTATACACATCTATGCATATTTACATATGCACATTGGTATTGCAGTAGATAGTTACAGGAACTGAAAGATACGCCATCTCTCCATAGCCTGTCCCAGGTGCCGGTCATGGACATACAGGACTTAGTGTTTGCCTTGTTCAGTTCTGGTCTCTCAATGGTCACATTCCTTTTCATCAATCTATTCCTCGCTTTTCAAATGGAAATATCTACCCTGTGCCACTGTACGCTGAAAGTATTTAACTTTCTTTTTTGATTTTTGCAGTGCCTCACAGCTAAGTGTTTGCCTTTAGTCTCAGAAGAGACTTTGGACTTGGACCTTTCAGCACTGCTGAAAATGTTGAGACTGGCAACTTTTAGAGATGAACTAAATGCACTTTTCATAATGCTGTGAACATGGACCTTTTGTGGGACTGTGTCAGAATGTTATGGTTTAGCTGTATAACGTTCTCCCAAAAGTCTCGTTTGCTCAGATGGGAGGCTTCTGAAAGGTAAATAGATCATGAGTGCATTAAATACTCATCAGTGCATTCCACCATTGTGGGTTCATAGCCAAATGTGCTGTCAGGAAGGGGCCTGGGTGTATGTGGGTGTGACTCAGGGTATACTCTTCTCATTGGACCCTCTGTTAGCTCTCTGCTTCTTAAGCTGACATGGGTTGAGCAGCTTCCCTCTGCTATGCCTTCCACACCACACCATTTGGCCTTAGAGCCAACAAATTGGAGACTGAAGTCGTGTGCCAAATTAAACCTCTTCTCAGGGAACAGAGAGCTAACACTTATGTAGATGTATATGAGTGGATGTTTATAAATGGTGGAGAAATAGGTTTTATATGTAGAGGCAGATGGTAGTATTCATGTTAACATAGACGCACACATGCAGAGACAGATTAGATATAAAATTACAATTGATATAGATATACATGGAAATACATGTGTAAGTAGATATAAGTACAAATGAGCATATGTCAATATGTATAGCTACACACACTGACAAGGCCCACTGCAGTAGCAACAAAGAATTATACCTACACACAAAATTAACTTATATAGAAATGTGTGTGCAGGTGTCAACTTCAGTGTTGAAGCCGGTATGGGTACTTATACATGGGTAAAGCTGTAAATGTAAATTCAGGACAGATATAGATGCATAAATTGGTATCTACTTCAGAACAAATATAGACATAGATGTAGTTTAGATATAGGAATTGATAGATATATTCATGCTGATGTCTATGACACTGATGTAGAAAACAACACAGACTTAAATTAGATATTACAATCAAATAAATAAACATAAAAATGTAAAAGGTGATATGGATTTCAATATTGATCCCAGTTTCTAAGTATAGAGATATAGACATGGACACTCATGTGCAGACATAGAATTAGTTTAGATATAGGTGTCAGTGTTGATGGTGATAACAATATTGCTATCCATAAGTAGCTGTAGACATAGACAAATACATACACATAAGTTATTTACCTACACAGGCATATGCACTGTTAATATAACTATAGATTAGATTTAGAATTTGAAGTTGATGACAACTTGATGTAGAGATATGAACTCACTCTGTCCAAATGCATTAGATATAGACGCAGACATAGATGTAGAGATTGTTAGCCTTGTCAATACAGATATTGGCAGAGACGCTGATTAGATATAGAAATACAGTTCTCAAATTCAATGTAGATATTGATACTGATGCCAGGATTGATACATTGATCAACAAACAGTGACTCGGATGCCAGTGTCAAAGCTGACATCAATATTAAGATATTGATGTACACATATAAAGACAGAAGTATAGATCACACATAGAGGGGGCTGTAGTTACCGGTATCTACCGACCTCTTCCCTACCTATATGGAGACAGATACGGGCATACACACAGACACACACACCATATACCAGAGACAAGTTTTGGATATTCCAGATCAATACACAGATACACTAAATTCCACAGGAACATCCCAGTTGGAAGAGAATCACGTGTACCCTCCTGCTCCTGACTCCACCATGGAAAGGTAGCACCTCATTTTCCCTAAGGTAACTGTTGTGGATGTGCAGATGGCTCATTTTATGCCCCCTTTTCTTGTTCTGTTCTCAACCATAAATGTGTGCAGGTGGGAGAGCCATCTTGTTCTTCCTGCAGAATCAGGCTATGAAGGTGTGTATTTGTGCTCATGAGGACATTGGTGATCTGGAGCTGCTGGCACCCAGCATCAAGTAGGTGTTCAGGAAATAAAAGGCGAGGACGTCCTGCTGCCTCTTCCTGGCTCCTGAGCATCGCCGAGTTGGAGAAGTGCAGACACTTCCCCAGTCGGCAGTGCGCACCGGTAGCACCTCTGCTCCTGCAGGAGAGCACGAGGGCCTGGGGGACCTTTGAGAGTCAAAATGACTGAGACTAAGCTCTTCTCTGCCAACCTCCACCTTGATTACAGTGCAGCCGTGCTGGCATCGCGGGTCCAATCACAGCACTTTCAGATTTAAAGTAAAGCATGCAGCGAGCACACGCAGAAATGCAGCTGAGTCCCGACTGAAGGAGCTGAAGGAGCAGATGACGCTTTCAGACTGGTGTTGATCAGAAGGAGAAGATAGGAAGCTACGGCCCAGGTCCGTGATTCAGGCCAGCCCAGGGCAGCGTGTGTCCACGCGAACCTCACAGACAGACGCCAGGCTACTGGACACTGCAGTTTCGGGAAAACGTGGTGTTCTGCACGTCTTGAAAGTAGAATGTGCGGACGTGCACACTGCCATATACTCCTGAAAGCTCAGCGGTGACACACAGGTGCACAGGGGAAGCACCGAAGAGGGGACATTTTCACATGCAGAGGCGATGGGCAGGCTGCCCCGTTGCACCCTAAAACCAGTATTTCCAAATTCCAGAATTTAAAAACACAGCAATATTGTCATTCGTAGTGATACTGCTCTTCAATGGCTATATGTAAAATAAGATGGATTTCCATAGAAAGACACAACTAGAAAACTCAGAAAAATAAAAACTGAAATGTCTGAGGAAAACTACACAGATATAACCCAAATTCAACCCAAGCCCTTTAAAGTGTCGCCATGTCTGACACTGGTAATAGTGCCGAGCTGTGTGGCTTATGGTTCCAACATTACCATACCCGCACACATCTAATTCCCCGTGATGCACACGCCACTTTGTACTCCAAATGGCAGCCACTGCGACAGGAGGGCTCATTAACAGCTTCGGAGAAAAGGCCTCTTACACCTCCACACAACGCTTGCATTTCTATTGTGCATATAAACAATAAAGCAAGAATCAACCTGGGTGTTCTCTCTCTCTCTCTCTCTCACCATCCTTTGCGTTGTTGGCATGGTTAGGTTTCTGTCTTTATTTGTGCTTCATTATGATGATGTTAAGCAGATTATGAAATGTCTGGACCTAAACAGGGTTTTCAGCTTCTGTACTTGCTTTGATATGGGTTAATGAGTTGGTTAATAAGTTGTGATGAGAGCAGAGAAAGTCATTTACCTATTTTTTTTAAATAAATGATGAGTTGGAAGCTATAAATCACTGATTACCTTGCCCAAGTCGGTGAACTGAGAACTGAAAATCTAAAGGTTCAAATTTTGACTCAGGAGGTGCCTGCACTCTTCCAGTAAATTCCAGCATTAAGCTGTCTTCTTCCTCCTATTCTCCCTTCTCCTTTCCCTTGTTATCCTTCCTCCTCCCTCCTTTCTATATTAATACTAGAGTTGCCAAGCGAACACCAACTACAGCAAAGCCAAAAGACCTTATTAAAAATCTCACAATGTAACGTATGCTAACATTTGTCTCATTAATTAAGCATATAATAATAAATAATTTGATGAATATATATTAGACCCAGCATTTGAAAATAAGAATAAATATTTCTTAAATTATTACAAATAAGTCTTAACCATGCCCTCATTTGTAGTTTTGATCAAAAATTAATGTCTAACAGGTTTTAGTTACATTAGTTTGATCACAGATAAATATTATGCATTCATCTGTGTTAAAGAGAGTTGATGAGTTCATGCTTAGAGCAAAATGAAACTGCTTTTTAATGAGAATCAATGTCTCTGTAGATACTTTGCTAAGGAACCAGTGTTCCAGGTCTCGTTTCAAGAAACCTTGCAATACATGGTTCAAGGAGACAGGGCACTGAATGAGGCACTCTTGTTTTCAGATATAGTTAATGCTCTTTTGTTTTGGCCAACTTTTTCATTGCTTTCAAGACAGCAAGCATCCAAATATAGATACAATTAACAAATTCTCCGTCCAGATGCACCTTGCATGGAGGACCTCAGTGTTTGGCTACAGAACATAAATTAAAAAGTGATCTTGGCTTCTTAGATGCAATGTCGCAAGAGATGTGAGTCCAGATGAAAGTCCTGGGTGTGAATGGCCTCTTGCCCTGGAGAAATGTGCGTGCTCTTCAGAACCCCTGTGCCCCTCCCAAGTCCTGCCAAGGCCAGTGTGCATGTCCGGCTATTCTCCCGCCCCTCCATCTCCCGCCTCTTGGTGAAAAGAATGCAGACAGGCTGTTTATCCCCTTCTTTCTGCCTCTCCCTTAGTTCTGATGTATCGGGTGGATATTCCAGGCTGCTTCCACTGGGAACTACAGTTTGGTGAGAACTGCATTATTTGGTGAGAATATTGTTTTCCAGATGGTCAGGCATTTTTTTAAATTAGATTATCATATAAAGAACTAAACACAAATCAAGCAAAGACTTTTGTAAGGGTAGATGTCTTCAGTGAAGCAGATACAATTCAAGTTATCTCTCTCTCCTTCATAGACGTGTACATGACAGACAAGTGCACACAAGTGTTCAGGTTCCTGGCTGTGCACTTACAACTGTGATACACACCTATGATTTTAGTCTATCTCCATCCCAAGAAAGGAAACAAGACTGGAAATTGTATTCAACCTAAATATACAACCACATTTTAACATTTACTACTATTCCTTTTCTGTTAGAAATATCTCACTGTGAACACCATCAGTTGCCTCTGACTTTTTTTTTTTTTTTGTACCAGGGATTAAACTCATGACCTTGCACTTGTCAGGCAGACACTTATGCCACTGAGCTAAGTCCCTGGCCTGACTCTTTCTTTATTAATTTTTTATTAACTTGATTCTATCAAAGTTTGCTTCCATTTACAGAAAAAGTTTTTCTACTTATATGAGTGATGAGTATGGAACTTCCGGTCAAATATCACATTAATAGAACCTGTAAAAAATGTCAAAAAGGGAAATACTTTAACTTAACATTATTAAAAAACTGAAGTCTATAGATTACATGGGGAATATGGGTCTAATAGTTAAGCACATACATAATTGTATGGATTGTTCATTAAAACAGAACCTTCAAATTAGCTAGTGCCATGGTCTCCCCGTTTGTGTACCCACAAATGCACATGTTGACTCCACTCCCTGATGTAATAGTGTCAAGATGGGGACTGGAGCAGTGACCAGCTTCTGAGCCAAAACGCCTGTGTGTGGAATGAGGGAGCTTATCACAGGCCCCAGGGAGCTGGTTCCACCTTCCGCCAAGTGAGGTCACAGAGACAAAGAGCTGGGTTGGAAACCAAGGCCACCCCTCAGCAGACCCTGAATCTGATGGCACCTTGATCTTGCATCCTGGCATCCAGAATTGTAAGCAATGAATTTCTGTTTCCTATAAATTATCTAGGCTCAGGTGTTTTATTACAGCACCTGAATGCACTAAGACAAGTACTTTAGCAAGTCTGAAAGAATGTTTTCTGGGGGCTGGGGATTTAGCTCAGCAGAATAAGCGCCTGCCTTGCAAGCACGCGGCCATGAGTTCAATCCCAGTACCGATAAAAATAATAATAATAATAATAATATGTTTTCTCCTAATACAAACAGAAAATAGAATTAACTTGTCATAATTTGGATGTATTTTTAAATTATAGAGACTGGCAACAGAGGTAATAGTTAGGCTTTTATTCCATAGCCAAACATAAATTTGTAAGATTTTTGGCAATACTCTGAGGATACCTTCATCATTTATTTCATTTTGTTAGCAATATTCAGTTATAAAAAGGTATTAGGATTTGGGTTAAATTCAACAGTTCATCTAGCTCAGGTAACAAGCTAGTGCCGGCTGGGGATTTAGCTCAGCGACATAAGTGCCTGCCAGGCAAGCACAAGGTCATGAATTCAATCCTCAGTATTAAAAAAGATAAAACCAAACAAACAAATAGTACGATAATAACATCTTAAGCATTTAGAAAAAAATACTAGTAATGTGATTTATTTAATAATATTATTAGTATTGTTATTTACAAATAATAGTTAAATATTTTAAAACATGAAATACATTTAGGAAAATATTTCATAGTAGTTGGAAAGTTCTCAAATACTACAATCTATGTACTTAGTGAACAAATTATTTATGGTTTTCCAATTGATCTGAATCC
The DNA here is from genome assembly GCA_004027455.1 of Hydrochoerus hydrochaeris. Classification (NCBI taxonomy): domain Eukaryota; kingdom Metazoa; phylum Chordata; class Mammalia; order Rodentia; family Hydrochaeridae; genus Hydrochoerus; species Hydrochoerus hydrochaeris. The sequence goes on along the minus strand of PVLA01006677.1, from coordinate 26,234 downwards.
TTATTTTATATCTATAACCCCTAAGTGCTCCACTTGATCCGTGGTTGGTTAAGTCACTTCACAGAGATAAGTTTATTTTTAAAATGATAGGTTTTCCAGACTAACTACTGGCTCTGAGCTGTCCACAGCTGACCAGTCAAAAGGGGATTCCTCCCTTTGTGCAGCTCACCTCATTGGTCACTATCTTCCTTTCTTTCCCTGGGAGATGGTCCAACCTGCTCCAGGGCAGAAATCTGGAGCAAATGCATCTTTCAGCTGGTTTTCCAAAAAAATTTATATTTTATCTTATTATTTTATACTCCTCAAAATGAATTGGAAATTGTTTCATATAATAACAAATAAACAAAAAAGTCAAGAAAAAAGATGGAAGCCTGATCTAAAGCAGAGGGTGCGAGGCAGACCCCGTAACTCCTCTCCTGGGGTTCCCCACGCAGGCCCTCGGCCCCCACACCAGCCGTCCCCCTTGGAGGGCTCTGCTGAATTTGGGGAGTGGCCTGCTCACCCTTTGTTTTCCCTCCTACTTTCAAACCTTCTGAGATCAGAAGTCCTGTCTGTGCCTGGAACCCAGAGCTCGCCTGCGGGTGAGGCTCAGCGACGGTCATAAGAAACGGCAGCTTACGAAATTCCAGGATTCCAGCTAAGCTGTGAGAGCTAACGTGTTAGTTCTCCGAGCTGTTGATTTTACAGCTGTAACTAAAATGATGGGTAGCTTAAACCACAGCCGTGTGGTTTTTTACCTTTACCTTACTGCGTTGTCCTCAGCCCACTGAACACGTCTCCCAACATTGCAGACGTGCGCCGCTCACACTGAGGGAAGGGAAGACAGCTCCGGGCCTCACCGGACCAGCCCGCTGGCTCTTCAGATCGCCGCTTACAGACCCTGTTGTGAAAGTTCCCTGCGCATTAAACGGATTTGCCTACACACTCCCCTCACACACTCCCCTCACACACATGCACACACGCACACACACAAGCTTCTTGGCAGTAAGGTAAAGATACAGACCCAGCTGGGCTTTATTTGCATACCTCAACACTTGCGATGCCTAATTATACATGCATTTGATGAAGGTTCCAAAGATACGTGCCATGCAAATAATGACTGCAAGTTCCGTGGGCACCGCTGCAAAGAGGACCGTGGAGTCTAAGGTCCTCGCTGCCGAGGGAGGCGCGCTTCCTGTGACGCATGCGCAGTGTGCTCTTGTCGTGAAGGCTGCGCTTTTGCTTCTCTGACCTGCAGCAGCTGGAAATGGTTTTTCTCGGTCCCTCCGCTCAGGAGGAAGCGCCCTTGTGGTTGCGTGCGCCTGCCGGGCGCCTGACCCGGAGACCCGAGTCCCACCCTGGGAAGGGCTGGGGCCGGGGTCACCTGGGAGCAAAGCGGCTTCCCAGACCAGACAGGATGCTCAGTAAACACGCAGCTCCCGCCTTAACTTCCAAGAGCCTCGTCTGCTGTTTTTCTTAACACCAAAAAGATTCGGCTCTGTCTGCGCGACGCTGTTTCCGGACAATGCGTGTTTGTTCTACCAGGGCTACACCAGTAATTCAAGGTAATCAGCCCAGTACATTACAGGGGGAATCGGCCCCAACAAGCTGTACAAACGGAATAGCAATCAGAAGATTTAATGCATTTGTGATGTACACTTGCAGCACTGACATGGGCCGCAGATGTACATGTGTTGTGCTTTATATTGCCGAGATATGGCCTGAGAGAGCCTATTACAGCTTATCATCACCCGGCGTGGAGGGCCGAGGAAGGAAAAATTCCATCACACATTACTCCTGCGGATATATTAGAGAAACAAATTGTACTTGGAATTGAAAAGTCACAGGCTTATTCTGTCTTAATAAATTCCTGCCAAAAGGCTAAGTGTAAGACCAGAAATACTTCCCAAATGCTGTTACTGTATTATCATCTTTGACATCTCACGGGCCGTCCAAGCACCACCGGGCTTGGTCCTCACAATAATTTTTCCCTTTCTTTTTCTTTTCTTCCCAAGTGCTCCTTGATCCCATGCAGCCATTCTGGGAGGCCTGTGCTTGAGACATAAGCCTCCCTGCCGCTGAAAGAAAGAGGTTATTTTAAATAAGAGATTTCTCACTGGGCCCTTCCCACTGGGTAACCAAGACAGATAGGTTCATAATTCAAGAGCTAATCCTCGAGTGAGAATTCCCATCACCTTTGTTAGAGGGTTCTCAGGATCCACTGAAATAACTTAAAAATAGAAACAAAAAAGAGCAAACTGATCTTGTTGAGGGCAGATTCTGGGGCTCCTTTCTCCTTAAAGCTATGGTGGCTAATCCCCCAGTGCAGGAACCAATAAATAAATACCTTCCACATGATTAATGTTGGTGCATTAAAATGTCCTGATGATCTTAACCCTGGTGACATTTTATGAATCAAGCTGTGTGACACCAATTCCTTCACACTGAGTTCATGGCTGACACTGCTCCATTCACCTTCCTGGCCACTGAAACTGAACTCCTTAAGAGTGGCTATTTTTAGTCTTATCTCAGCTTGGCATGTAATGAAATCTGTGTTACTGCAAAACAGAAAAGAAAAACCTAAAAACAACCTTCACAGGAAAGTGCTTATGCAGACTGCAGATTTATAATTTTATGCAGCAATGTACATTAGTGTAAAAGAAACCTGTCACTATGTAAAAAAATTACCCCAAAACATAATGAGTACTTTCACCCTCCATCTGTGTTTGGGGACAAGGTCCAGCCAATCTGAGGCCATGCTGAGTCTCCCAGCAAGTTGGAGTCCAGCTGTCTTGAGCCTCCTGAAATTGGATCACCTACTCCCAAGTCCTCATAGTGGATCTGAGTAACCTCACAGCTGGACGTCAGGACAGGGCACTGCAGGGCACTCAGGACCAGAGTGCTGGTCTCATGGTCTTTTGATGGCCAAAGTGACCCCCTGTTGCTTGCTTCTACCAAATCCCTTTCCAACAGCATGCTGGGACTAGAGAATGTTGATATAGAAGCAAGGTCTCAAGAGGTGAGTATCCTTAAAACCATCTGAGGGGCCGTGATCCCTGGAACAGTCAACAATCAACCTGTGTTGCAAAATACTTGCTAATAGTTCAAGCCATATTGCAGAGAAGTCAAGGAGATTCCCAAGGGCATGCTCTACAGTCCCTATCTGAGACCAGCAGGTGGACAACCAGTGCAGTCTAGCAAGCAGGAAAGGAGGAAGTAGCTGTCAGAATGAACAGTATGTGTCATGTGTCCTGTGGGACACCTCTTACCTCATGCCCCGCTGAGTCCTCCCAGCAGCCTCTATGGGGACACTGCGCCAGAGGCATTACTGGGATTTAAGGAGCAGAGGTGTCAGCACCCCTGGCTGGTACAGCTAGTTCCCTGGGACTCCTGTGTTTGCTCTTCTACACTAACCTTCCAGTGCTGACCTCCTAGAACTGGTGCTGAAGAATGACTTCTCAGTCTACTTCCCCTAGTGGACACTTGCAATTGAAGAGAATAGTTGGCTTTCTAAGCCTCAGTTTCTTAAATTTCACAGTTGTAGAATTTCAGTCCAGCTTTGTTTGATCTGTGATATCTTCATTACTGAATAAGCACCCAGCTGGAGGCCTCCAGCCATCCAATGGCTGAGGTAGGATTGTGTCCTAGTGAGGACTGAAGCAGGTACAATCCTTGCCCTGTGGACTCCAGTGAGCAGAAGCAAGCAGAGAGGGTGAAAAAGGCAGCCTGGACTCAGCAAAAAAAAAAAAAAAAAAGTGTAAATACAACTGTGCCTGTGAGAACACTGCTTCTCCATAGGGGACCAGCAGGCGGACAAACAGTGAGTGCGGTCTAGCAGCAGTTATGCCTGGCTATCTTGAAATAGCCTTTTTACACTAATGAAGTTTCATCTTTTCTGACAAACTTCCTTGGGATAACCATCTATAAATGACTTGCAGCAGAGAAAAAATGTCTTTAGTTTTCAAAGGTAAAACCTATATCCATCTAGTAACACAAATAAAATCCTTTATCGCTCATGTTAAGGAGCTCTTACTACGGAAGGTAAACCCAGTAGTATCTTAGGGACGTCTGACAGATGCTGCCATGATCAGATCCTTGAAGACTGTTTACCACTAACACCCCCTATGAAGAGGACCCCAGGCCCCAGGTGGGTACAGCAGATCCTCCAGCCAAGGAATAGCAATGTCCAGCTTGTGTCCAGCTGTCCATTCCTGCACGGACAACACAGTCACTATTTCCTCAAGAGACGCACTCAGAGCTGGAGGACAAAGCCAGTATGTGAAGAAATGGGAGTCACCAAGGCACACCTCGGTCTCCCATCAGCCTAGGCAGGACATTCTGCGAGCTCACAGACCAGTCAGAAGCAAACCCAGGCTGATCATGACCTCGGTCACTCCCTGTAGTTTCTACCTTGAGTACTGAGTGCCTTAGTGCAAAGCTGGGATTGCATTTGAGCTCCCCCTACAGGAAAGATTGGAGAGGCGCCCTGGGAAAGAGTCTCCTTACTTCCTGTCCTCCCTCAAGCTCTTGAGAAGTGGTACTGGCTGCAGGGCAGCTGGGGGTTGGTGTGGCCACATGTCTCCGTTTCTTTAAGGCCTAGAGTCATCACCAGTTTCTGAACCACAGCTGATAAACCAGTGCATTCGTCCCAACTCTTGATGGCAGGGCTTACTACAGAAGGTTTTCTCAGTTGTACTAAAGTGTAATATCATACTAAATATTTTGTGTAGAAGATTAGAGAAAAGAGAAGTCTCCTCAATTTTCCTTTCTGTAAGTATGTAGAAAAATCGTCATGGCAAAACTCCTCAGAGACGGGTGAACATGGATGTGAAGAATCCCTACCCATGACGCTCATCACCAACTTCCTGGAAGAAGCAACGCCGAGAATTTCCAACCCGCCTGCCTACCGTGCCCCCTTCTATAAAGACGACACAGCGGTAATTAGGAATTAATTGAAACTCCTGTAAGCTAAAGTTGATCTCCCAGGATACATGAAGTTTACAACAGACCTGAGGCTTTTTTTCCCCTTTCGCTTTCAAATACATTTCAGTTAGTATTCCTGGTGGAGTGAAGTTTTGCAATAGCTTTGATGGGAGAAGAATGTGCTTCCAAATCAGAGACTATAAAATACTACACGGCTGAACCAGGTTCACGTTAGTTGATCATTCCAGAATAACAATCAGGGGATGGGAGCAAAAGAGACCTTAGGGGAATCATCTGTGATCTTTTGTATTTTAAAAAATCATGTTGGGAGAACATATTTTATTCACTAAATAAATGAGGAATGCTTTCTTACCAAGCTTTTCTTGGAAAGCTCTTGGTTCGGCTCTCAGAGAAACTTAATTCTGCCTTTACTGATTGGAATCACTAATATTTTAAAGGTAATCAACATGCACTTTTATGGCGCATCCTGTGCATTCCTATATTTCAGTGTCGGGCACTGCTTTGTGTGCTGCTCAGGCAGGGACGTGTCCCTTTGTGCTGTAGCTTCACAAAGCTGGCACAGCCATCAGGAGAGACAGGGTGTGCTCAGGACAACCTCACTGTCTCAGGGGCTTAAAGAGCAGAGAGCTGCTGACGGACGTATGATTTCGCTGTGTCCGAGTTCTCCACATAGGCACCTCTTCCCAGGGTGACTCAGGGACTCTGGAAACTTCAAATATTGGAGCGCTTTGCTCGCAGGAGGAAGGCAAGGACTGAAGGCCATGGGGAAGGAGGTGTGGGCAGACTCACTCCTGACTGCGTGGAGCTGAGTGTGCCCCACAATCCCACGGAAGGTCTGGGATTAAGTTACTGGCAGGACCTCAGCAGAGCCATTAGGGTAGTGGAGCCTGCGAACTGCCTCTGGGTGTGGGAATTCCGCGACTCCTTCAAGGAGACAAATACAGGTCTGTCACCCCTATGGCTCTGCTCTGGCTGAAGCAAATACACACTGTCTGGCTCTCAGAGAAGCCAGAGGCCTGGCAGCACCTCGCCCCGTCACAGCGCTGGCAAGGCGTCTTGGGCAGCGGGAAAGCAGGGGGGGCTCACACTCCTCTCTGAGCAGTGCTGTGGGGGCACAGGCGCTGTTTATGCTGTGAAGAAATGGTCAACAGCCGCAGAGGCCAACCATGGTCTTTGCTTAGCAGTAATAATGTGGACAGGCTGTTCCCTTTTCCACACATAAGCGATGCAGTCATTGAAGGGTCCCTAACAGGAAGCCAAGTCCTGGGAAAGCTATTAGCAGTTAGCATTTGCAATTCATGTGACACTGTGCTTGCCCTAAGGAATATCATGACAGAGTCCTGTTTGGCTTAAAATGTAACTGGTACAACAGAGTAGGCTGAGCGTTCAGATCTCAGCTGGGTTTCTCTTGAATTTATTAACTTCCAAATGCAAGCACACTTAAAATACTTTACTATCTTTCCGTCACAACTTCTTAATTTCTGCATTTCCAGAAGTGGCAGCATTCTCCCCAGGATCCTGGGGCACCTGAACTCCTGTTCCCTTTGGCAACCAAAATGCCACCTGTTTACCAAATCCTGAAGATACTCTATTAGCCCTGGTGCTCTGAAGCCTTTCTTTCACTTTTATTTCCACATTTCAATTATAGCTACCAACCACAATAAAAATTCCTCATGGTTCTCTCTACTGCTAAAGTAAAAAGCACAGTTCATACATTTGTATTTGTATTTTGGTACCAGGAATCAAACTCGGGCCCCTGTGCATGCCAGGTGCTGTGCTAGATCCCCAGCCCAGTTCATGAATCTTTAGAATTAGCATCTACAAACAGCTTGGTGGTCCTATTATTCTTTTCCCTACAGTTTACAACAATTTGGCACCCATCAGTAGAGTGTCTTGAAACAAATCAAAGTGCTGACTTTCTCAACATGGTCAGGGTTTTACATGAACCGAAAGGGTTTAGAAGCTTCCTAACAGATAGAAAGAACATAGAGAGATTCCCCAAAACTCATAGATAACGTGGAAAGATATTGGCTGCCCTGATAAAATATTAGCTGAGAATGTCTGCATTTCCCTCTACATTTTCATTTTCCCTGCTCTTCTAGCTCAGTGATCGGACCCTTGTGATGAAGCCAAAGCCTTCTCCAGAGCACAGAGGTTACTGGCCTGAAGGCCCATTCTGGTCATTCTTGATCTCCTTGTCTCTTTTCTGAGATCCAAAAAAGAGGTAGTGCATCATGAGTGGGTGCACAGGAGATTTTAACATGATGGTTGGGACAGAGTCGCCCCTCCTTCCACTGCTGTCCACTTCTTTTGTTTTTTATTTTGAGCATCAAAGAGCCCAGCCTGGTCCCTAGCAGGGGATGCTGACATGGCACAAGTTTCCAGATAAACACCCGCCCACATAGCAAGAGCAAACAGCATCCTCCGTAACCCAGCGTTATGAGAGAGAAGAAGAGAAAAGGCCACGGACTTGACTCTTATTAAAAGTGGCATCATGAATACACGTGTGTCCCAGGAAAGTGCCCCGTCCATTTCTCCAATAGACACCAGGGGAGGAAACACTTTACAGCCAGCGCTGCTCACAGGGCAGGCAAGCCTCCGTGCTGTCAACCTCCTAGCAGCAGGGAACGGAAAGCAAATTGATTGTTAAGCACTCAGAGAAGCCTCCTTAGCACGATTCTCAAAACTCACAGGCTTCCTACCCACTGAAGTACAGGTTTAAAGTCCCATGACTCCAGCGTGCACCTGCAAACCCAACACGCTGCCTGATCCGCGGGTTTCACTGTAGGTCGAGGCCGTTAATCACCCGAGGGCCTGGGGGCAGCCACATTGAAGCTTATTTATGGGCGAGTCCAGCACCCGAAATGCTGAACCGTGCCTGATTAGCTGCGCTAATATGCTACTTGTGGGTAATTTCTGAGCCACTGAGCGCACAGGTGTTGGCCCGGCCCGTAAATCATCCCCCACACCTCCCCCTTGCACCCTTGGCCCTCCTGTGCATATAGATAGGCTGCTTAAGTGACAGGTGGAAAATAACGGATGGGCCACTAAATCACTCGCTGCTTAGTCACCTGGCTCTCCTCCGAGGGCAGCCCTGCCACGTTCCCAAGGCCCAGGTTGCGTCCAGTGTTATTGTAACCCAGGCACCTCCACCACCCAAGTGACCTTTCCAAGGCACAGAGCGTGCACTGGCCCCTTCTGTTTGCTTTGCTCGCAGCGTGTACCCCATGCCTAGGACAGCACAGCTAACATTCCCACGCCAGCGCGGGCAGGAGAGCAGGCGGCCAGGGAAGAACGCGGAGGCTTGCGCTCCCCTTTAATTTATTTTTTTAAATTAAAGATGTTAATTAAATGGATCACAAACCAAGCAATCTAAACACTAAATATTATGTTCAGGAAATACTTGCTTTGCATATAATTTCATTCCCCAGAGTAGTTCCTTCTTTTAAATCAATGTATGGGGTGGTATAGAAATGAGTGGCTCAGAAAACACACTCATTCACACACATTTATAATGTCTGTCTGGACTCAGAGCAGAGAAGAATGTTGGGCTTAGAAGGTTTTTTTTTTTTTTTTTTTTTTTTTAATTTTGGCTAAGAAAACTGTTAGGAACTGTCAGTATGAACGGGTTAGTGCTGGGAAATCCCACAGGCAGATACAGCACAGGAGCAAGTCCTCACTCTTAGGACCAAAACTGTGACAGGCACACAGGTTGGAGTCCCTGAGCAGGAGCCTCGGCCCCACCAGGGACAAGCAGAGGAAAGCAGCTCCTTCTCACTCTTCATTGCCTACTCTTTTTCTGGTCCCAGGAATCGAACTTACAACCTTGTGCTTGCCAAGCAGATGCTGAGCCACTGAGCTATTCCTCCAGTCCCCTGTCACTTTTAAGTTATTGCACGTGTCCTGTCCTTAGAGGACATCATGGGATATGAACAATGAGCCTGGATGAGGATGAGAGTCACTCAGCAGATGCGACCAGGAATCACACTGATGCCAGTTCACACACACACACACACACACACACACACACGATCTGTAAACCTTCTTAAACAGGCTCCATGTACTTGACTTAGAAACAATGAAGAAGACACAAACCCTGCGAGCTGAAGAATTCAGTGAACGGATTTAAGTTTAGACACAGAGAAGGGAACAGTGGTAAACTTCAGGGCATGGCCAACAAAACTGAACGGAATGAATGAGAAAACGGGCATCACACATCAGCAGACCCTGTCCGGGACAGCCTCAGGCTCTGCGGCAATGGGCTGAGACAGGAGGAAAGGGTGGTGAAGGAAATGTGGCTGAAAATCCCAAATCTGCGGGCTCTCACCAAAGCCATGCAAAAAGCTTAAGCATAAGACATGCAACAAACCAACAAACAAGCAAAAAGCTGCATTCAAGACACACCGGAATCAAAATATTCAAATATACCAATAGTAAAAACTTTTAAAAGCCAAGAGAAATACACATCAAAGCAGAGACATGAAGACAGAGAAAACCATAATTTCCTCACTGAAGATAATTCAACCTCTTTAAAGTACTGACAGAGACAAAAACAAAATTTGTATCAACATAGAATATGCAAATAAATTATTTTTGGAAACATAAGTGAAATAAAGACTTTTTATATAAACAAGATGAAAGAATTGATTGCAAGGCATATATGTATAGAACAATGTTGAATAAAGTCTGCAGAGGGGAGAAAGTGGTACCAGAGGGCCGTGGCTCTGTGCCTGGGAAAGGAGCCCCAGAGTGGAACCACACAGCACTTGGATTTGTCATCTGCTTGTTACTTACCCTTCTTCACGGGTGCCCCTTTCACCACAGGGCAGACGACTGCAATGTGTCCTTTATCACACAGCGGTGCCTCGATTCCTGAACACTTTTGTTGGGAACAATTTGATTGGAAAGCAGAAGTGTTGGCCAACATTCTATTTTTGCTTGCAATCTCCGCACTGGGTGACAGTCGTGCCAGTGGTCACATCCCCCCGCCTCCACAAAAGCAGCCACCCTTTCCAAAATAGTGGAAAGCCCATCAGGTTCATGAACCGAGGAGCCCAGGTATAAAGTAAATCTCAGTTTTATGGCAGTAATAGCGCACACTTGCTAGGTGAGGACATGAAATTTTATGACTCTAAGCCTCTTATGCTGTTTATGACATGAGATAATATCACCGAAAGTGGGACCGTGATAAAAATTATGACTAATGTGCCAAAATGAAACCATAAAATGAAATCATAAAAAATCGGTCTTTCAAATGAAGTCAGGAAGAAAAAAAACAGGATGAGAAACGAAGAGCAGAGGGAACAGTTAGGCAAATAGGAGCGGTGGCAGATTTAAACCTGAGTGTGACAAAACTTGCATTTGCATTTCAGTGGTCTAAGCCTGAAACTCAGACAGAGCCTGCCCCGTGCTGACACACACCACCTCCTTTTTCCATGACCCGTGTTCTTTCCATCCTGTGTGAACTGAAGTAAAGACACGAACAAGGCCTGGGAGGCAACTCCAACACAGTCTGCGTGCAGGGGGCGTTGGGTACATGCTGGCACTGCCAAGATGCAAAACTGAGCACCAAACAGTTAAAACATCGGAGCAAGGGAAGAAATGTGTTGTCATAACAGTAATCCAGAAAACGGTAGCATGATATAAATGATAGACAAGTTGAATATCAAAGAAGTTAATGTTTCCCATATAAACATTACATATTTAAAAAGGAATATGTTTATCAAGAGGACGTCACGGTCCTCAAGACTTAAGGCATAATGACAGAGTGGTTTCAAAATACATGAAGCAAAAATTTGGTAGACCTATTGAAAAATAATCAAATTAACAATTATCTTCAAAGATCTCAATGCTACATGTCAATATTTAATAGAAGCCAGAAATAGTGCACTCTCATAACCCCTACCCTTGGAAAGCTGAGTCAGGAGGGTTGCCTGAGTATAGAGTGAGTTCAAAACCAGCCTGGACTCCATAGCAACAACCAACAAAACAACAACAAACCAAACAAACAAAAACAACTGATAGAAGTAGTAAGAAAGTCAGTAAGGATATAAAATTTTAAAAGGATTTAATCTTTTAAGTAACGGACATTTCTGAAACATACTTACTACCAAAATAGAGGGCAGTACACATTATTTTCAACTACATAGGAAACACTAAAATAGATAATATTTTGATTCATAATACAAATCCCAGTAACATGAAGTAATCTGAAAGTTCTTTCTCTTACTGAAGTGAATTCACTGAGAAATCAGTATCAAAAACATCTCTGGAAAATTCCATGTGTTCAAAACTAATAAACAGCATGTAAAGACCCCACAGAGGAGACTGGACGTGCCAGCCTGGGGCTGTGATCCCAGCACTCTGCCAGTTGGAGTAGGAGGGTGACAAGCTTAAGTCCAGCCTGGTTGAATTCGCAACTTCATGAGACTTTATTTTTCAAAAGCACAAGACAGAAAAAATTCAGAAACTAGAATGATTGAATGATTTTTGACTTAAAGAAAAAAAGAAAAAAAGTAACCAAGTTTTGGGAAGGCAGCTAAATTTATTATGATGGGAGGCACGACTGTGACAGCAAGAACTGTCTGTTAGTAAAGAAAAAACATATATAAATGACTTTAACTTTTTCTTTAAGAAATCAAGAAAACAAGAGCAAATAATTCAAATATGCCGTAAAAAGAAATAATAGAGAACAGAGCAAACAAAAATAAAATAAGCATCCAAAAATAATAGAGAAAATGAACTAAATCAAGTGTTCAACCTTTGAGAATACCTATATAATCATCATGGATAAATTATTTGTTTGTCCTTGGGATTGAATTCTCACAGGGAAGAGGTGGCATCGAGGTCAACTTTGTCTAGAATGATTCTGGTTCCTCAAAAAATGTTTTTAAGCAATTTGAAATAGAACAGACTTAAAAATAAATATCTCTTGCTATCAAAATTAACTATGGTGGGGGTGGGTATCTCCCCTTATAATCCCAGCACTCAGAAGGCTAAGGCAGGAGGATTGCCATGAATTCAAAGCCAGCCTGGGCTACGTAGTGAATTCAAAGCCAGCCTGGGCTACATAGTGAATTCAAAGCCAGCCTGGGCTACGTAGTGAATTCAAAGCCAGCCTGGGCTACATAGTGAATTCAAAGCCAGCCTGAAGTGCATAGTGAAACCCTGTCTCAAAACAATAAAAAGGAAAAAAAATAATTACAAAGCTATATTCATCAAGATAGTGTAGCATTCACTGGAAGAACAAACAGGTCAATGGAACAAACAGATACTAGAAATAGATCCACACATGTGACGACTCAGCTTTGACAAAGACAGGAGGCAAAGGAGGAAAGGACGTCTCTGCCTTTGCTGCCACGCATGAGTGTCCAAGGGCAAAACCACAAAAACAAAAGCAAAAGCATCAGCCCCACATTAATTTCTCACGCAGTACACAAAAATTAGATCATCATGACTCTTCAGTGTAACTGTTAGTTTGGAACCATAAACTCATAAACGTCATCTCCTTTGATTTTGTAAACACGATCTTTGCAGTGCTTTGCAGTGTGATGCACGCACATTTCTCTAAGCCAAACTCAGGTTCCTTTCCAGCTTCCAGCACCAAAACTTCCACATTGAAATTTTGTCTTGTGGAAAGTTCGGGATGAGGAAATAGGAATAGAAATAAAACACCCTGGAGTGGACACCAGGCAGCCGTCTCACCGTGTGCTGCAGGGCTCACTGCGGGGGTCCTCCGGCTCTCTGGGTTGTCACACTCCAGACCCAAACCTATCATTTGGATTTCTATGCTCATTCAAAAAAGAAAATCATCTCGGGCTGGGGATACAGCTCAGCAGCACAGCGCATGCCTGGCAAGCAGGGAGTCATGAATTCGGTCCCAGGACAAATGAATAAATAAATCAATCAGCTCACAACTGCAGCCCTCCTGTGTCCTTGCTGCTTACGACTGCCATGTCTAAAGTTCTGGGCCCAGGAATCAGCATCAGGCCCAAGTCCTCTCCAGCCCCTCCTGCTTGTGGGTCACTGTGGCCCCTGAGCCTCTAAAGACCTTTGCCAGGGGAGACTGACAGCATGAAGACCATGCTCCCTCCACCTTCACCGCTCCCTGTGGGACTGCAGTGAAATGAGCCTCCTTTATGTCTCGCTTGGCACTGCCCTGCCCTGCCCTGCTTCCTTTCCTGGTGTACTGAGCAGTCCTCCCATCATGCCCACCTCCCAGTTTCCATTACTTGGGAAGATGCTTTGTTAAAAGTGTATCAGTTTGTTTTCTTTACTGTAATGAAATAACTGAGGCAAACTACTTTATAGAAAACACAAGCTCATGGCTGGCAGATTGGAAGCCAAATGTTCAAACAGTACAGAGCTCTACTGAGGGTACTTTGACTGTACCACCTCCTGATGCAGGGCAGTGCTGGTAGCCTATGGGGAGGGGGAGGTCACATGGCCAAACAGGAAGCCAGAGAGGATGCATGGGCCATGCTTAGGTGCCAACCATTGTGAGCCAACTGAGCAAGGTTCCACTTTAATCCCTTGTGGGGATGGCATAGCCCGTAACCTACGCACCCTCCACTAGGTGACACCTCTGAAGGTCCACCACTTCTGCCTGCCACAGAAGGATGGACCATGAACACTGGAAGACATTCCTCACCCACTGCAACTGCATGGAGGCTACTGCTCAGCTCAGCTGAAGGTAAAAGGAGGGGATTGTCCCATCTCTCAAGGGCCAGGTGGGCCCTCTGTGACCACGGGGTCCTTACAGGCAAGTGGAAGGCAGAAGAGAGCACAGAGCCATGCGGTGTGAGACCTCTCAGCCAGCCCGCCGGTCAGCTATAGAATGGAGGAAGGGGCCCACAGAGTGCTTGGAAAGCTTGGGAAACCAAGAGTGAGAAGCCCAGGTCCACTGAGCCCTCGGTGATGGCCCCTGTGTCTTCCTCAGACCTCCAGACTGAGAAGGTGGGGGTCCCCTGTCCCACTGCCATGGTTGCTGGGGCCTGCATGGCCCAGAAGTGCCTTTATCTGGACCTGGATTCCCCTTCTGCATCAGCCATGCAGTGTCCGTGCGGCAAACGCCTGTCTGTCTTGCTTGGTGAGTGTACCTGGGAAGAGGTACAGAGCACAGAGAACACCCATTTTTAGATTACTAGGTGTGTTACAATGACTTGTTTATTAAATAATTTATCATAATTTCCTGAAATAGTGAATATCATGGCATAGATCAAGTTTCTACACAAAAGACATGACTCCAAGGTTCACCTGGAAATGGAGTCCATTCTTGGTTTCTTTCCTCCATTCCCTGGTTTTGGTGTTGGACTCAGAGCTCATTTTGCTTCCTGTGGGAGGGCAGACCAGCTCCGGTCCTACACAAGGGCTGCACAGCAGGCAGCTCCATCACACTCCAAACAAGGGCCCACAGCCCAGGGCAGCCTCATGAGAACGGGGCCGTTGTCCTGCATGGACAGAAGACCTCCCCACTGCCTGCCTTGTGGAGTGAGGAGATGTAGTCAAGGTTACAAGGAGAACAATTACCTGCAGGACACACAATTTATAATACCATTTGGTGATGATCACCCAAGGAGTTGAATACAAGCTGTGCAGGAAATCTGCCCACAGCACTGAAGGCCTGTTGGAGAGTGCTCAAGACGAGGCGGCTCTGAGCAGGATTTGAGTTTCACTAACTGGCTGTCTACGTTCATCTGTGAGTCTGTTCCAGGCCTCGGCCCCCTGCCTGGTGACGGGAGCTGATTCATAGTAAGTGAACCCCTACGAATCACTGGTCCTGGCTGAGCTTTGTAGTAGCCAATGGGGCCAGAGATACCTCAAAGGGCAAGATAAGGTGACAGCTGAAGACACCTTGGCTCCTCCACTAATTAAGTAAATGGAAATAGCAGTTAAAGGAAGTTCACTCCTACAGTCTCAACACTACCATGAATGTTATCTTGGAGATAAGATGATTCTCCTAAACTGGCAGAATTCACCACTTCTCCTTGAATCGACTCCCGAGGTCCTGCTCATTTCCTGCCTTTTCTGTTTTCTCACCTTTTGTCCTTGTTCCTAATAAAGTGGGCTAATCCAGAGAAGACATGGACTTAGCCCTCAGAGTCAGGAGCTCAACTAAAGGGTTTTGATCCTCCTGGGGTGCCTAAAATCATACTATTTGTCTCTTTTTATTTAACCTCTGCTGTACACTGGTTTGGAAGATCAGGGATCTAGGGCAGAACCCGATAAAGACCCAAGGAAATCCAGCTGAGGCCCTAGATCCCACAGCAATGTCCTGCATGAGTCTAGCTGAAGACCTAGAGCCCGTGAGGATGCTCAGAGCCCATGACAATGATTCGTGCAAGTCTGTTTCATGGATCTGCACTGGGAAGGCCAAAGGTCAGCAGTGGAAGCCAGAAAGTCTATGCCAGGGGGATGAAGGATCAGTGCCAGCAGCTGAGGGATCTGCACTGGAGCCAGGAAGTGATGCTCAAAGTAACAACCAGGGCTCCCCTGAAAAGTACCACAGCCATCCTCAGCGACAATGAGGTCCTAAACTCCTCTGACAATGAGAACAGCTGAGTTGGTATGAGGAAGCCAATGTGACAAACTTCTCCCGGAGATTAAGCAGCACACATCTTCCTCTCCAGAGCCAGGAAGTGATGCGCAAAGTAAGGATCAGGGCTCCCCCAAAGTGACCCACAGCTACTCTCTGCAGCAAGGTCCTGAGTGCCTCTTGATAACAGCTGAGTTCATATCAGGGGAGCCAGCATGACAAGCTCCTCCAGAAGAACAAACAGTTCCAAATAATAACACTTAAGAGAGCCCACAGTGCCCTTCTCTTCCTCTCCAGGTCTCCTTTTATGCTGGTGACAGTTCTCAGCTGGCCACCCATGCTCAGCACCATGATGATTTAGTTCAGCTGTGTTTAAGTTGACCACCAGGTACCAACGCACTACACGAGATGAAGTGACCAAGCCCACAGAATAAGGGGCCCTCCTGGAGGTGACAGAAAGAGTGGTTCTGGGTACACATTGGCTTCCTGCCCAGAGAGGTGACCTGAGAATGTCCACATGTTTCTCCTACATAGACTTCAGATTTCTTTAGGCAAATAATGTTGAAAAAGTCACCTGACAATTCCAAAGAGAAAACTGTGCGTAGTAGCTCTGCAGTGGCTCATTCAAGAGTCACCCTTGCTCTGCCTCTGATTTAAGAAGCACAGACAGTTCGTGGCTGATGGAAAGTGTATTAGAGACAGCCGGGGTAGCTTCAGTGTGGGAATTAAAAGGGCGCCTGCTAAACCTGTCAGAAGGCACTTTCAAGATGTAGCACCAAAGAATTATGTCAGAAAGGTCACTCAGAGAAATACGAGTGTCACAAAGTTAAGTACATCTAGGGAAGATCAGATAATAGGAAATATCTTTTTTCAAGCTGAAATGATAGATTGCAAAAATGGTAAAGTGAAGCTCAGAGCAGATATAAAGGGAAATCAAGAAGAAAAGAAAAAAATAAAATAGGAGGGTAATACAATAGAAGTGAGGCTGTAGAAATCATAAAAGAAATGCTTCGAAACAGCAGTGAAACTTATTGAATAAAGTGAAATTTATTCAGAACATTCAGATGGCAAGATTCAAAAAACAACCCATGGAGTGGCATTGTGGCTGACTGCACAGTGCCGTGAAGAATACATTTTTTTGAAAAATTGTCATATTTTCATAGCACAGTGTATGAATAATTTAACAGGAACACAGAGATTTATGAAAAGAGTATTATCGGTGAAATGTTAATGCCAGGCTCAAGGTTTTCCAAGTGAAGGTTTGGTTCTAACCAAGTGAATTGTTTCTACCTGTCACCCTCTTGCCAAAGATGGAGCAGAGGTTCTTAAAGACTCCAGAATGGGAGGTGCAGTCCTCAAGTCTCAGGACCTAAGGCACCTGCTAAGTGCAAGACACTCAGTGTCACCAGTGCCACGGGTTAAGCCGGCCTCCAGCTTGGCCCTGGACCTCCCGGCGGTGGTGCTGATTGGATTTGCTAGCGTAGCCATGGGTCCCCTTGCTCTTTCTTTGTGCATTTTCTGGGTGGAAAGACCTGCAGTGCTAGGCAAAGCACCATCAAGCCCTGACCTTCCTGGAGGAGGAGAATGAGAAGGACTTTGTGTCCAGTTGAGAGGCATGTGTACCCCTGGTCCCCAGTGGAGGGAAAGCCTGTGGTGGACACTGGTGAGACACAGCCCTGTGAAGCTTCACCAAAGCCACCCGGGGGCTGGGAAGGGAGCTCCCACCACAGCCCGTTTCCAGCACTGTTGAGGTGGCTATTTGTCACTTCTCCTGGATGGCTGCTCACAGTCACCAGAGCAGAAAGGCAAGTTCTTTATCGCACATCAGGAAGAGAAGGGTGAGATGACATGCCTGAGGCCCGCACAGATGGTTTTATCTCTGCGGCCCTTTGGAAACTCTGGTCAGTGCCTCCCATTCTGTGACAGAGCACTCTGGCTGGGGAGGAGGAGCGTCAGCCCATGGGGCCGAGCACGCGGCATGTGACACTGGGGACTTGATTCATTCTTTTCCAACATTTGCCCCACGCTAATCTGTGCTTTATCCACTGATGCAAAGATAATTCAATTTATGGAATGTTATGCAAGCACTCATTGAACTTTATGGGTCTCTTAAAACCCAGCCGCTGTTCTTATCAAGGGAATGAAAGCAAAGGAGGAAATTGCTTATAACCCCGAGTTGCTGATACTGTGCTTTCGAAAGTTGATGTGCAGATAAACTTTGTGTTTCTAACACCTCATACTGGTTGGATGTCTTCCTGGGATAATATCAATATGCTTTGTCTCTGAAAGGTAACAGAAAATGAGGAAAATTTAAAATGTTGTTAAAGACAGACCCGAACTACCCAGATTCTATAAGGTATATATTAAAGTTGTTGGGCAGCATCAGGTTTTCTCTGGACTATTGTCTACTGTGTTCTAAAAAGGTTCGTTGTAGGTGGAACTGGTGGTGCTTTGTAGATAAACATCTTATAAACATTACTTAATTCATTAATGCATTTACACTGTGTACTTCCTCATTACCCAGAAAAAGAATAAGTATAATTGTAATTATGGAGCAAATGCTACTGAAAACATGAAATATATAAGTCCCAGTAAAATCTGTAATTTATTGTGGCTTACGGTTTGTTCACCAAAGGCTGGTGTGGGTGCCACAGGGCTACAATCCAGGCACTCTGGGAGGCTGAGTCAGGAGGATCACAAGTTCAGTTCTAGCCTGGGAAATCTAAGTTTAGCAAGACACTGTTTCATCCTAAAAAGGGCTGGGGTGTAACTCAGTGAGGAAATCTTTGGTTTGAAACTCAGTACTGCAAAAACAAATAAATATTCGAAGGCTACGTATGGAACAAGCGGGTCACTTTCAGGATTCTCGTGCACCTTCTGGAAGGAAGGAAGGAAGGAAGGTGGCGCAGTTCCTGCGGACGGCGTTGCACCTGCACAGGAAGGAGGGTCACAGGCTCCCTCCAAGGAGACAGCGGCATTCGGCAGATCTAAGGGAGCCAAGCAAATCGCGTTTTCTGCCGTCTGAAACTGGATGAGGTAGTGACAGCCCACACACACCACAGAGGTAGCCTGCATTGGAAGAGACGGCGGACACTGACTCCCGATAGAGAAGTCACTTATGCATACTTTTGCACTGTTGTCCTTCGTGTCTTCATTCACATAAGCCCCTGGGAAGGCCGGGAGTCCGTCCCGCATTCTGTGACTGCCTGAAGGTTTCCTCTCAGGATCTTCCTCTCCTGTGGCTGGAGTCTCCCTGGGGAATATAACTGGGCTTGGGCTGCAGGGGGCACCTGATGCCCACTGCATGGCCCTTGGCTGTGTCCCCTGGGAGATGCTTCCTGCCGTGAGTGCTGTCTTCACAGGTCGCCGCCCCTTCCCCACCGGAGATGATGTACATCTCCTTCCACTTAGACCCAGGGACACCAACAGCAGGGCTGACCCACACCACGGGATCAGGGCATGAGTGATGTCGCCCTGGTTGTCCCAGACCCTCGGGACCGTCTCCCACCATCCCTTGGCCCCTCTCTGCCACTGATGCTGGCGGCTTCCCACCCCAGCTCCTGAGCGACCCTCCTGTCCAAACGCTGTACTTGAGGTTTTCCAACTGTGCAAGACACGGCTTCCTGCAGCCGGGGTGGTTGGGGTTCCCTCTCCCCAGTCACAGGAGCACTTACCGCACTGGTTACTGTCATGTGTCAGCCAGAGAGGGCCCAGGCATGCCAGGGGCCGGCGTGATCTCAGAAGTGCCCATGAGGATATGTCTGGGTAAGATCAGCATTTGCGTTTCACACTGAGGGAAACAGGTGGCCTCACCCCCTCCTCTCACCTTCCCGGGACCTGGAAGAGCCACTAGGAGACAGCAGAGACTCGGACCTGTGATTTCCGCCCAATGGCTGGGCTGAGCTGGCACACCACTGGGCCTGCTCCCTTACTGACCATCCCACAGCCAGCTCTCCTGGATCCCAGACCTCCGGGTCTGACGGACCCACAGGGCGTGGACCGTGGTGGGCCACAGACGCCTTGACCCCTGCTGCCCTCAGGAGCTCGGTCCCCACGATGCAGCATCCCCTTGCTTCACTGTGGGTAGACCTGGCTCCATGGTGAGGACAGAGACGCAGCTGGAGGTATACTGTGACCAGGTTGGACGGGGAGATGGAGAGGCAAACATCTGTGTGGAGACACACACGGGGAGAGAGGACGGTTGAATAGACACACAGACCTATGGATGCATGTTCATGTATTTGTAGCTGGAAACATACATAAAGATTTAAACAGAGACAGAGGTATAGACATATACTGTACAGATAGATAAAGCTTCAAACAGATATTTATTTAGACATAGATGCAGATATATCAGATATACATTTAGATATACTTATATATGTTAATACAGATAGATGTATGGATAGATATAAATACAGTTAGGCATATAGGTAAATGAATAGGCTTATTGAGATTTATTATGTAAACACAGATACAGTTACAGATTTTGATGAGCACAGAGATATAAATTCCATATAGGTACATACTTGTGCAGCGAGAAGTACAGATATGAACTGAGATATGGAGATGTGCATGTGGGGGAGGCGCTGCTTTGAAGTGGACAGTCCGGCAGAGCTGGTCATAACCGCCTGACTCTGCAGCTGACCTCTGCGTCTTTATTCCCCCTGCAGCCCTGGAGCTGGGTACCTCTGTCAAGCTACCCTTCTCCCAGCTGCTACAGACCCACCTTCCCTTCTGCCTCAGTTTCAGTCTTCCAGAATCCTCCTCCAGGACTGACCACGCTAACGCTGTCCTTCCAGGACTGACCTCAGAAGAGCACCTCAGCGTTTGCTGCGTGGCCACCGGCCAGGTCCCATCCTTCTGAAAGGTGAGTGCTGTCCTGCTGCCTGCGCGCCGGTCACTGCGCACTCCTCCGTCATGGACACCAGATTACGCCTTTCTCCTGGCCATCGTGACGGAGCCACGGTGGACAGGCTGACACGGAAGCTTCTCCAATTGCCTGCTTTCGGTTCTTCTTAACCCTTGTGCATTCAGAAGTGCGATTGCTGGAGGACACAGGAATTTACCGACAGGAAATAAGGAACTTTCCTGGCCCGCAGTGTGAAGAACGAAGCCAGCACCTGTACTTCCGGAACTCCACCCGACACTGCTTATTGGAAAGGCTGATTTTGTTCGTTTTAAATACCACCTCATCATACTCCAGACTCCTGCATCAGAGTTTGCTTTCTCTGTCTGTATTTCCATGTGCTCATATCATATTACTTTATTCATGAAAAATTTCTCATGTGTTTTAAGATCTGGTAGGACTCTTCATTTTCTATTGATCTTTCTCTCACACAGCTTTGAATCTTTATCTCCCAAGTAAACTTATTCCTCCCAAAACACTGATAGTATATTTCATTGACATTATATTAAATTTGTAAGTTAACTTGTAGGTATTTTATATATATATATATATATATATATATATATAGAGAGAGAGAGAGAGAGAGAGAGAGAGAGAGAGAGAGAGAGAGAGAAATTTTACCCTAATTCAGACAGTCTCTGAGTATTCTTCTAAGTTTATAACCTCTATTGAACAATTGTTCTTAGGTCTGTTCCCTTCTCAGGGTTTTTAGTCTCATAAACATGGGCGTTGTCTTCCCCTGTGTTAGGACTTTGTGTTTCATTCTGAATTTATTTGTAGTGGTTTTGTATCTGGGGTTTGTTATTTTAAATGTGGAATTTTCTTCAGCAGGAGCCTTTTGCATGTTAGTGAATACCCTGCCTTGCAGGATTAAAGGACTGTGACATTGTCGCCAGCGGTTTTAGCTGATTCCCTTTCCCGGGGAAGCTGTGTCATCTCACGCCGGCAAGGTCATCTCATCCTCAGCAGGTTTCCCAGCTCTGTTTTCTCATGTCTGATTGCATGGGCTACCACTGCATGGTGCTGAAGAGAGGGGAATGGCAGTGACAAGGGTGACGCCTGACACGGACGTGTCACAGGCACACACACGCTGGTGCACAGTCCTAAAGGAAATCCAGCACACGCAGGTGAAGAGCACATGCAAAGACGTGACCGTGTAACAGTCACTGGTGCTGCCTCCAGATGCGAGGATGGATAGTTGACTTTTGGAAAATGTATTGGTCTAATTCATAACATTAAAAGATCTAAAAGAAAAAATTTTATGCTCTTCTCTGTGGATGCTGACAGGCATTTGGAAACATTCAACAACCGTTCACCATTTCAGGAAAATTAATAAATTAAGAGCAGATGCCCCTTTCCTAATGGGTAAAATGTGCCCATCTCTATCTGAGGCCAGGTTACATGCCACAGTGCAGCGCAGAAAGCACGGCTCATGTTTTATTTACGTCCTACTAGGTGGGCAACGGGAGTGGGCGCAGAGGGCTGTGTGTGCAGATGGTGTGCGGTGCGTTCTTCGGCGTTTGTTCCAGGCCACACAGACTTTCCTTCTCAGTCTTTGCCTAAAACTCAGCCTGCCACAGACCAGGAGAGCGCAGGAAGGACCACAACTGCTACTTCTAGTTTTTTGAAGTCTTGCAGCTTGGACCTCATTAATGAAACTATTATGCTATTTCATAGACAGATATACTTAACTGTTCCCACTTATGTTTGACTCATCCATTTTTCCAGAGTATTTATTTGTTTGTTTGTTTGTTTACTGATTTCACCTGTGTCATTGTTTTGTCTGATACTAAGATTGCAACCCTGGTCTTTATTCGCTTTTCCTACCACATTCCCTTACATTGTTTTTCAACCTTTATAGAATCATATTCCTTTAAGCACAGTAAGCTTGAATTTAACTTTGTGGCAGAAATGTGCACACTTACATTTCTTAAAATAAGAAATATACTTGAACACAGTTTTGTAATATTGTGTGGTGTATACTCTGTGTTCATAGAACTTCTGAAAGTCTCTGGTTCCCTGTGATCATTTTCCAGGAATATGTTTTCTGATGTTTCTGATGGCTTGTGTTTCTATGGTTGCTCTATTGCTTCCCTGTGTCATTAACGCTCCAGCGCTATCTTTCCGACATTACCACTATGGTGTTAAATATCTTTATGCTTTTCTTAATATTCCATTTAAAAGAGTAAGCGGTCACAAAATAGTATTTTTTCTTCTGGTGCAATCTTGGTCAGTCCCCTCATCTGTTCACAGGAAAGGTATGGAACTAGCCGTGCTCACTCTTTCTGGGCTCAGTATCACAATCTCAGCTCCATAGTTCCATGGCTGACTACCAGAGGCTGGCTTACTAAGTCACGGCTTGACTGCTAGAAATTCTTCGCCTTGTAATTTACTCATGCGGAGCCTGGAGGGGGAAATCCTTAGCTTTTGTGTGCAAAACAAAATAATTCTACCAGAATAGCTTTCATTTGATAAGTCATATTTTCCTGGTCCCTAAATGTGACCTTGAAAACATAACTTCAAATTTTCTTCATTTCAGAAATACGCATTCATAGAAACAGCACATATCCAGGCATGTCTCTCCCCTTGGCAGAGGAAGGAAAGTCCGTTAGTACGTAGATTTTGAAAATTCTCTTTTGGATGACAAGAAAATTTTCTTCCATTTTGTTGTCTTGTCTTAGACTTTTGGATCTTAACTTTTTCAATTATTGTTTCTCCATACGTACAAATATTAGACCTGACCCTTGACTTCAACAAATAAAGCCTTCGGATATACGAACAGTACTTTTTAAATTATTAATTCCTTTTGATTGTTTTCTCCAAAGTTTAAAAATTTTAAATGATCTCAATAGTCTACTTAGTGTTCTAAACTATTTTAAGGTTTTGGTATTAATAAAAATTGTATTTTACTTGAATAATCAGTTTTCCAAGTTTATACCACGAAGGGAGAAAAGTCACGCTTACTGTTTTGCGTATGAGTTTACATACAGCAACCCAGCGCTCACGCTCCCTCCAGCAGTATTCTGGTGGGTAGTGTGGGTGACTGAATAGTCATGGTCTCCCATAGAGACAGTTTTCCTCCAGTTTTCTGTAGGTTTAATTCCTTCTGTTTTCATGCATTGTTGTGCTGGAGAGTCCTCTACAAGGGTGTGTTCCTCCAGCGCTAAACTGTCTCTGTTCTGTTTCCCAGAATGTGTGGCCATATTGCAAGAGGTACCAGGGCTTTGGTTTGTCAGTTTTGATGTTTCAACTCTTGTTTCACTGGCCCTTTGCATTGTTCTTTCAGTTTCTATTTCATGTATCTGTTTCCTGGTCTCTCCCCTTGCTGTTCTACGGCTTGGTTTATTCTTATTTTTCTAAGATCTTGATTGTGTTATTATTATTTAATTTAGATCTAATTTAAATGTTTAATGCTGTACATTTCCCTCAGTGCACTGCATTATGTACATCCTATACATATTTATATAATGTATTTAAATTGTAATTCGTTTAAAAAGATATTGTAATTTCCCATGAGATTTCTCCTTTGATACACAGTCTATTTTGCTGTATTTTGATTATTTTACAAATTTCAGGGCATTTTACATTTACCATATATCGATTTTTTATTTAATTCATTGTGGCCAGAGAATATATTGTGTACAGTCTCAACTATTTTAAATGCCTTGAGGTCTAAGGATTTAACTTTTTAAATAGCTACCTAGATTTCTTGATATCATTTGGTAAGCAATCTATATTTCTAATTAAGTACACCAATAACATTCATTAACCTCATATATTGTTGAATCACATAAATAAAAACTACAATATTAAATGAAGCTCTGTAAAAAAAATATTTAATTTCCTTCTCAGCTTTTTCTTATGAACCATATTCCAAAGAAAATCCATTATTGGCATAAAACCATGAGAAATTCTCTAGACAAATTTATTTTTCCATGTTCTTTTGAACTAAGCTGGAGGATTTTTCAGGGGTTTAGTCACATCCTCCTAAATAATTATTTTTTGCCAAGTTCACTTGTCTAACATACTTTTAGATATTCTGGGTTCCTTCACACAATATGAATTCAAAACTTTTTACATAATTAAAGGAGAGTATTGTTTTTGATCTTGGCTTGACTTGCAGAATTACAAATGTCAAGATCACTGGGATATTGTTGATTTAAGATCACACATGTTCCTCTGGTCTGCAGCGAACGCAGAAAGAATGTCCAAGTAAAACTTTCAGATCCAAGGACAAAGGTGAATATTTTTTCAACAATTTCTAATCATTTATTTTTAAAGCACTTGACAAGGTTAGTCGGTGATACACAAAAAGCCTCAGAATACCTCTACCTGCCCCCAGGGAAGAGCACAACATAAAGACATGCAAATCAGGGAGCAGGTGACGGGAAGCAGCCACCGCATAGCTCTATCAGTCTCTGTCTCTCCTCTCTCTATATCTCTATCTCTCTATATTTATACACAAAGGGTACAAAGCAACCCTCTGAAATAAATTCTCCCTGTGAAAGAATAAGAAAAGAAGAAGAAGAATGAGAAAAAGCTTTTCAGACAAAGTGCTTTCAAATGCACAGTCGCTCCGGGGGCTTAGAGGGTCTACCTTAAGAGAGAAATGCGAGCTCTTGACAGCCCAGGAACGTTGCAGAGCTGAAAACCAGCGCTTTGTCAGCTGAAGTGCTCCTGTGGAAAGCAGGGGCTCACAGGGAAGAAAGCTGCAGCTCCTTTGAGCAGGCAGCTCCCAGGAAGCAAGCGCAGAAGGAGGCAGTGTCCCCCGCGCAGCTCCGAAGCCTCTCTCCCTTCGGCGGCGGTGATCTGCCAGTGATGAACCAGTGGCTCCTTCAGGTGGTTCTCTGGAAGATTGGTTTTATTTTTTAAGGAGTGTTTCCTACAGCTTTTCCCAACATTGGCATCCATTTCTGAATGTGGAGATGCATGTACCTAGTCTCAGGTAGACATGACTTTTTTTTTTAATTCATAAAAAGCATCTCTGCCCCCAGACAACACTTCACAGTGACAGTGCCTTCCGGAATATCTGCTCATTGATGATCAGGACCCCATATTTATGGGAGAAATATTTTCTCTGCATTCCTTGAGGCATGACTATCTAGCATCTTAGCAAACGGCCCAGGGCAGAGCACTCTGGCGCTATCTGTTAACACCAGAAGGTTCTGCATTACATATTTTATGTTAAGATGCAAAAGAGGGTCAGGCAGGGGCCTCCGATCTGTGGGGAGAAGAGGCATTTTTGTAATGAGTGTCTCACTGTTCCAAGCATGAAGAGATGTTAATTTTTGGACCCTTCTTCCACAGTGATATTAAGAGGAGTTTTCCATAAAGGATTTATTGGGTGTAGTTAAACTGAAATACAGGCACGAATTAAAAGTGCGAAGCAAACGGCAAACCCTGGCTGTGGGTCTCTTTGTAATTAATATCTAACTCCACCCCAGGCAGCACTGGCCCACTGTGGCTGTTATTTCTGCTCCAACTAGAAAGGCTAGAGATGCGCTCCCAGCCTGGGTGTCACTATTTCCAGGCCCCTCCTCCGGGCAGGAGAGGGACAGGGGGCCGCTGTTTTATGGGAGCTGGCATCTACCAACCGCGGAGCAGACACAGCTTCACCATCTTCTTCTCCGTGTACCACCACCTGTGCCAAAAAAAAAAAGGGAACTATCACTGGGAAGGGGGGATTGTAAGGAAGCCACAAATGACGGTTAGTTCCGACTGTCAATCTGCACGTTTAATGAGAAACTCTGCCCAATTTAATGAATCCGGGAGCTGCACCCTGCCATCATCTTAAACGGAACTCTGTCGCGGCTGGGGGTGTCACTCTCGGCCTCGGGCCAGCCGGCACTGCGCGCGGCTGCGGGAAGG
>PVLA01006676.1:0-119202 GCA_004027455.1 Hydrochoerus hydrochaeris | reverse complement strand
GAAAGGAAAGGAAAGGAAAGGAAAGGAAAGGAAAGGAAAGGAAAGGAAAGGAAAGGAAATTTGAAAACCTGTCTCAGTGTAGCAAACCTGTCTCAGTGTAGCAAACTTTATAGAAAGTATGTCTCAGGACAAGAAAAGATTTTTTTTTAAGTGCTACAATATGAGTTAAAAGAATCTGCATGGTGCAAAATAGGCCTTCAGTAAGTATTCCACTGACTGGTAATATTGTCCTCCTTTCTGAAAGAGTAGGGACTAATAAAAATGTATCCATCAACTGAGTGTCTATTTGGCAACCTAGTAGGATCTCTCTCTCTCTCTCTCTCTCTCTCTCTCTCTCTCTCTCTCTCTCTCTCTGTACTGCCTGCTGCATTCCTTTGACTAAACTGGGAAGTGAAATCTTCCCATGGTAGCTGGTTTGCCCACTCTCAGCTTTCCCTTGATCACCATGGCTACTTCCCCCGTGTCCATGTCATTCATTATATAATGCTAATTGTGAGCATTTTAAAATAAAGTAGTAGATGTGTTAAGTGAAGTTTACACTCAAAATGATACTTTTAATATCAAGCACTTTCAAAAATGTGTAATATTTGCATCAGGTCATCAAATATATTCCTTACTGTGGGAGAGGGCTTTGCTCTCTGCTGTCTGCTAACTTGTTTCATCTCTCCCAAGAAAATATGCTTATTTCCACAAAGCCATTCTTACATAATCTCCAATTTGCAATCTGGTAAATAACAGGCACTCTGAACACAGATAAACCCTAAGCAAAATGTATTACAACTGCATTTATCTACAGAACAGCTCCTTTAAACATATTGGGTGTAAATCTTTAAATTCCTTCATTGTTTCAAAGTCCAAATCTAGGATCCCTTCAAGAATCCGGATGCTAAAACTGCAAATTAAAAGGCATGTTCTGAGGATAGCTGGATATCTTCCACCATGCTACTTTAAAGAATATATTAAAGAGAGGGTGAAGGCAGGTGGTACATTTTTAACTGGCAGCCGAACATTTGCTTGGCATAAAGCCAAATGAAATAACATAATCCTAACTGACTGGTACACTTCACTCTGATCCCTTTAAATTCCTTTCTTTTTCAAATTCTTTATGACATTTAAGTATTCTTAGAATTCATCAATATTATAAAATAATGAGACGGTTATAAATGAAGACAGCTAGTAGTGAGAATCATAATACAATGGCTATCCATCGCTGAGGACTTAGAATGTTCTTGCATTCCACAGGATCATCATCAAATCTCACAAAAAGGCTGGGAGAAATACAGTTTTACTCCCATTTTAAGGATAAAAATACTGAGGTTGGGAGAAATTAAATAATTTGCCAAAGGTCCTAGAGATAAAAAAGCAAGGCAAGATTCAAACTCAACTTTGCTTGTTTTGTTCCAAAACTCATGCATTCTTTCTATAGTCACCAGTATTCCCATTGGTCAATACTTCCCTGTCTTTATTCACACCTTTTAAAGCACTATCTAGATAGCTGGTTTTCTTGCTGTCTCCCTTGCAAATACTACTGAGAAGTGACTGTTTCCAACTCGGGCATTCACACAACGGCTCCCACACTGCTGGTGCTCAATCAGTGTTAAATAATAACAGCTCAAACCCGCAATGAGAAAGCAGGAAGCGCCTCCTGCTTTATACTTTTAATGACTTCATAGGGTTCTTTTTTGCTAATTGTTTAATCACAAATTTCAGTTATTGCTATTTACATGCTCTTTTTCAACTTTTGAATACAGTCTTATTTCTATTTTGCCAAGCTTTTGGAAACACCAAATTAGAAACAAGCCTATTGTCTTTCCCACAGTTTCTGCACTGCAAAGAATGAAAAACACCACCAGTGTCTGCCTGCCCATTAGAGGAAAAGAAAGAAAAGAAGAGAATCCATTGCAAGTTGTCTCAGGAATGTCACCTTTAGATCAAGTTCTTCCGAGGCCAAAGCTACTCTTTCCACAGTGGAAAGCACACCACTGCCACCTTTCTATCTCACAGACACACACCAAAGAGGCACAGTTTTTAAACAGGTAGAAAATCCAAGGAGGGAGATCATTGAATGAATGTAAAACTGACAGCTTTTTGTGCTAGGATGAGTTACTGGCTTGATCTTTAAAGGAAAAATAGATTTACCACTCAGTCTTGGCCAGTAAAATTAGAGATTAAAGAAAATTACTGGTCTCAAGAAAATTAAGAATAAGTATTTTGAGCTTGCTGTCATAGGTTTATGATAAACTATCTGTGCAAATAATATTGCCCTAAGAGTACTGCCTTCATGGCCTAAAAAAAATATTGAGCCAAATATTTATTACTAAGAATTTAAAATTTTAAACTATGAACCAAACCTTATTTTGTGAAATTCAAGCATTAAGGTAAGACTCAGTCCCATTAATTACTGACTACACAAACTTTGCTACTTTCACACACCAACCCTAAAATTTGTTAGCAGCGTATATAGCAGAAATGCAAAAAAAACCTTAAAAGAAAGCTTGGAAAATCCAGCATAAAGCCATGAATACATATTGTTTAAAGTGCTCTTTGTGCTCTTAAATCTAACAACAACCAGGGAGTAAGGGATTATTGGATAAGTGAGAGAGGGGAAGATAAGAATCAGAAACTTAAGGCTGGCCAATCCCACTGGTGGATTATATTTCATTTACTGCTGCTTCTTAAAATTTGTGGGAGTTTTCCTTCCTTCATTTGGAAATTCCAAATAAAATTCAGATTCTCAGATTGCCTTCAGATATCAGGAGATCTGGGGAAGCCAGCTCATCATTTCCCAGAGGAGCTGAGAAGTGTTTACTCTTCCCCACTTTTCACAGCCTATCTTCTGGAGTTGGTGAAGATTCCCAGCCTGCTTAGTTTCTCCCCTTGATCCCTAGGGCTCTTGTAAGCATCCGAGGCTCTCACTTGGATTGGAAACACTGGGGAAGGAATATAGGTTTTTATAGTTGAGACCCAAATGCCTGAGAAAAGGCTCAGTATGTTGAAGGCTTTGCAGTTGACTGGTTTGTGGGGAGTGACTAGATGGTGAGAGCTGTAGCTTCATCAGTGGGTTCACCTACTAAAGAGATCATGATTCAATTGCCTTCTTGGGGGGCGATGGAAACAGGATGTGAGGTATAGTCGAAGGAGTAGGTCTTGGGAGGGTGATCAACTGCATGGGGACCACATTGCCCTAGCCCCCTTCTCTCAAACTCTCTTTCCCTCTCACTGCTTCCTGGCTGCCTGATGAGTCACGTTCCTCTACCAAACCCGTCTGTGATGACATTTCTGCCTCACTGAGGCCATGACGGTGGAGCCAGCCCACTATAGTTTCAACGTCTGAAACTACAGGCCAAAATAAACTTTCTAATCTTTTAAATCATTCCTGCTTTTACTACAGCAAAAGAAAGCTAACATGCAAGTGGTATATATGCAAGAAATTTTCTAACTCATTGATTTTAAGATTTTTGTTCATATGTTAGAAAATAATGATACAGTGAAAAGCTTTCTCAGTCAGAGTTAAATGCAAGGCTTCGATTTCACTTCTAACCCTAGCTGAGAACAGGGATGCCAATTATTTTAAATTCTTGGACCTGAATTTCTGCATTAGGAAAACAAAGTTATCATATTAAGTTACTTTTAATGTTACTTCCAGTTCTGTTCTAGAACTGCAGCTCTTATGTGGCAGAAATGTATAATCCCTGAACTCAACCTTACACATGAGTTTCCTTTTGGCATGAGGGTGAAAGGAGAATTTTAACGATACTTTTTACTGATTGAGAGGAAACAGCTTTCCACATCTTTTGAATAGTATAATTCCAAGAAGAAGCAGAGAAGGCACAATGCTTTCATAGTACAACAGAAAAATTTGACATTTAGATAAATCATATTGAAATGAGAAATTAATATCATGATAATAATGAGTTGTGTGTGACAAAGATTTGTGTTATGGATTAAATTATTCTCTTTTCAAAAATACATCATATAATAAAGCATAACCCTCAGTGTCTCAAAGTGTTTGGACCTTGAATATTTACAAAAATGAGCAAAATAAAATGAGGGTAGGACCTAATCCAATAAGACTGGTGTCCATATAGACAGAAGAAATTTTGCCACAAAGACAGATGCAGGTAGATGTAAAAATACAGGGAAAATACTACAAGCCAAGGAACACCTCCAGTGCCAGGAGATGTGAAAGAAGGGAGTAAAAAATTCTCTTTATATTTTCTTCTGACACCTTGACTTTGGACCTGTAGGCACCAGAATTAAAGAGAATCAATTTCTGTCATTTAAGCCACCAAGTTCGTGATACTTTATTTTGATAATCTAAGAAAACCAATACATATAACACTTCACCTTGCTCAATCTAAACAGAGGCACAAAACTGTCCAAGGGTGGGAGGGGGCTGCTAAAGCAGAAAAGAAATAACAGCTATGTGACTTTTGTAAGGACATGATCAGGTCTTCTCCCCTCCTTCAGTTGTTACTCTCCAGGTTATCAATAAGAGTCAGTATTTACTGATTCTTGATAACTTTCTGAATCATAAAACCTCTTTCTCAACTGAGTTGAAGACCAGATATGTAGTCTGCAGAACCAACCGCAAAATGAAAATGCAAAGCCCTTTGTTCAAACATAGTTGAGAGTTTCCAGCTGAGAACAGAGCGTTAAGCCAAGTGTGGAGTCTTGGGTGACTGCAGAGTTGCAGCCCTGTAGCACTGGCCCTGAATAGTTCTACCAGGTAGTTGAGAAAGCTCTAATGCTTTCAAATCTCCCTTTCTTTAATGGTAATTCTGAGCTATGTGTCTCTTTGGGAACCATTTTTTATTTACTTATGGCCGTTCAAGTATAAGTTTTCTACCAGCCTACCATCATCACTTTCCATAAGTATATTTATTTGCCAGATGTATCAAATCCATTCAGTGTCCCAGCTATCAAACTAGCTTCTTAAAAAGGTATGAAATCCTGCATGATTTAGAGGATAAAATATTTGCCATCTAAGGATGTTCATGGTGCTGAATATAATCGTAAAAGCAGTACTATCAACAGTTGAAATCTCAAAAGATTAAAATTCCTAAATCTGAAATCTCAAAATTATAATAGTGAAAGGTTAAAATTCAGAATGTTAAATTCTTGAAAAGTGAAATCTTTAAAAACATGCATTATGACTAGGCGTGGTGGCTCACACCTGTAATCCCAGCACTCTGGAGGCTGAGGCAGGGGAATCCTTGAGAGTTCAAGACAAAAAAAAAAAAAAAGATGTTGAAGAGAGTTTGAGACCAGCCTGGGCTACAAAGTGAGCTCAAGACCAGCCTGAACTACATAGCGAGACCCTGTCTCAAAAAGACAAAAAAAAAACATGCACTTCTCGTGGAGGGTCTGATTTATAAGAATGGTAGAAAGCTGAACTCCAGAGAGGGGAGGTAGGCCTGCTCCACTGAAAGCAGAGTTCCAGCTTGTGGTGGCAAGGGCAAAGGAAGTTCCAGCTCCCTGGCCTTGGCTCTGGGGAGTTTGGGACTTCACTCCTGGTGCTTGGGTGCCCGCCCAGCTCCCTAGGACACTGGATTAGCCTGCAGAGGGTTCCAGGGCTTGAGCGGACCACTCCCAGCAACGTTTATTCAACCAGGGAACAAGCAGGCTCCCAGAGGGGAGGTAGGCTCACACGGCTGTGAGTGGAGTTCCAGCTCTCTGGCTCTGGCCCAGGAGAGTTTGGGACATCGCTCCTGGTGCTTCAGTGCCTGCCCAGCACCCTAGGACACTGGACAAACCTTGAAAGGCTTCACGGGCTTGAGTGGACCATGCCCAGTGACCTTCATTCAACCAGGGGAGCCAACACCCATGAGTCCCTGGGCCTGAGGGCACAGAACGTGATTTCCCAACATGCTCAGGGAAAGTTTTGGAACATCACTTGAAACATGGAAATATAGGAAAATGACAAAATAAGGACCAAAATGCAATCTCAAATCTCTAGCCCATCCCAAGAAAGCCTGGGAGCCACATACATAGAAGAAAATGCTTGTCATATGCCCGAATACCTGAAATGATATCAACTGAAATAAAGAAGCAAGAATGGGAAGCTATAAAGGAATTCAAATTAGAAATAATCTCCCAGGTAAAAGAAGAAATGATAAAAGTAGTGAAAGAAATAGTTAATGCATCTAAAGAAGACACAGTTAAAATATTAGAGGAACAAAGCAAACAGATAGAATCCCTGAATGAACAGTATAAGAAACAAACAGAATACATAAAGCAGATCCAAAGAGATATACAGGAAATCAAAAATTCTATTGTAAGTTGCCAAAACCACCTCAATGAAAGTGAAGATAGAATTTCAGAACTCAAAGATAACATTGCAGCTAGTGAATGGGAAAAGAAAGATCTCTTAAGAATAACAAGGAATCAGGAAATAATTCAACAGTTGCAAGATGATGCAAAGAAAAACAACGTAAGATCAATGGAGATAAATGAAAAAGAAGGGGACAACACAAATGCTATCAAGAGTCTATTTGCAGAAGTAATAGCTGAAAATTTCTCAAACATGAGAATGGAAACTGACATTCAGATTAGTGAAGCATATAGAAATCCAAACAGCCATAACCAAAATAAAACTACACCCAGGCAAATAATAATCATCATCCCAGAAATCCAACATAAGAACAGAATATTAAAAGCTGTTAGAGAGAAAAGACAGATCACTTATGAAGGAAAACCTATCAGATTTACAGCAGACTTCTCACCACAAACAATAAAGTCAAGAAGAGCATGGAGTGAAATATTTCAGATCTTAAAGGAAAACGACTTCCAACCCAGACTGCTGTACCCTGCAAAACTATCCTTCATAATGGATGGATAAATAAGATACTTGCATGACAAAGAACAGCTAAAGAACTTCATGATCATCAAACCAACCCTACAAAGAATACTCAAAGACATTCTAGATACACATAGGAAAAAACCACTAAGCAAGACAGACAATTAAACAGAAGGGAGAGATAAAGATACAACAGCAGAAAGATAACATGTCAACAATAAACCAATATATAACAGATATAACCATTAATGTAAATGACCTCAATTAACCAATTAAAAGAGAAAGACTGGCAGAATGGATCAAGAAACAACTTCCAACCATATGCTGTCTACAAGAAACCCATCTAACCCAAAAGGAAACTTTCAAAGGATGAAAAACAATACTCCATGCAACAGGAACTCAAAAAAAAGAAAAGCAGGAGTAGCTATTCTGTTTGCAGACCATGTGAGCTTCAAACCAAGAAAGGTCCAAAGAGATAAAGAAGTTCACTACATACTACTTAGGGGAAAACTTCAAGAGGAAGAGATAACTATCTTAAATATATATGCACCAAATTCCAGAACACTGCACTATACAAAGCAAGTATTAACAGAAATGAAAAATCAAATAAGCAATAGCACAATTATAACAGGAGACCTTAACATGCCATTGACACAAAGGGACAGATCAACTAGACAGAAAATCAGCAAAGAAATAACAGAACTGAATCACACCTGCGAACAAATGGACTTGATAGATATATACAGAGTGTTC
Source organism: Hydrochoerus hydrochaeris (assembly GCA_004027455.1). Classification (NCBI taxonomy): domain Eukaryota; kingdom Metazoa; phylum Chordata; class Mammalia; order Rodentia; family Hydrochaeridae; genus Hydrochoerus; species Hydrochoerus hydrochaeris. The sequence goes on along the minus strand of PVLA01006676.1, from coordinate 111,650 downwards.
CATCCAACAACATCAGAATATACATTCTTCTCAGCAGTACATGGGACATTATTTAAAATAGACCATATACTAGCCCACAGAACATATTTAAGTAAATTCAAAAGAATTTAAATTATCCCATGCATGTTATCGAATCATAGCATCATGAAACTGGAAATTAATGATAAAAAAACTGCAAAAGCCCCACAAACACATGGAAATTGAATAATACACTCTTGAGCAATCAATGGGTCACAGAGGAAATTAAAGAAGAAATTAAACAATATCTACAAGAAAAGGAAAATACAAATACAACTTATCATAATCTGTGGGATGCAATGAAAGTAGTACTTAGAGGAAAATTTATTGCACTGAGTTCCCACATTAGGAAAACAGAATGAACACAAATAAGCCACCTGATATTACACCTGAAACAGCCAGAAAAAGAAGAGCAAGCCAAGCCCAAAGCCAAAAGAAGGGAGAAAATTATGAGAATCAGAGCAGAAATTAATGCAATAGAGACTCACAAAACAATACAAAGAATCAATGAATCAAAGAGTTGGTTCTTTGAAAGAATAATTAAAATTGATAAGCCCCTAGCCAACCTAATAAAAAAAGGAGAGAAAAGACTCAAATTCATGCAATATGGAATGAAAAAGGTGAAATCATTACTGACTCTGTGGAAATACAGAAGATCATCAACACCTATTTCAAAAATCTCTACTCTCATAGATTCGATAACACAGAAGAAATGGACAGATTCCTAGAAACATATGAACCACCAAAGCTGGATCAAGAAGATGTAAAACTGCTGAATAACCCAATTTCTATGAATGAAATTGAAAATGTAATGAAGTCCTTACCAACAAAGAAGAGCCCAGGCCCAGATGGATTCACTGTGGAAGTCTACAAGAAATACAAAAAAGACAAAATGCTGACACTTCTCAAACTGTTCAATGAAATCAAAAGGGAAGCCATTCTCCCTAAGTCATTCCTGGAAGAAAATATTACTCTAGTACCAAAACCCAAGAAAGACACAACTGAAAAAGAGAACTACAGGCCAATTTCCCTAATGAACATAGATGCAAAAATTCTCAATAAAATATTGGCAAACAGGATGCAGCAAATCATCAAGAAGATTATACACTATGACCAAGTGGGATTCATCCCAGGCATGCAAGGATGGTTCAGCATACGTAAATCAATAAATGTAATCAACCATATCAATAGAGCCAAAAATAAGAATCACATGATCATTTCTATAGATGCAGAAAAAGCTTTTGGTAAGATCCAACACCCATGATAAGAACCTTACAGAGAATTGGAATAGATGGTCTCTACCTCAATATGATAAAGGCCATCTATGAGAAACCAACAGCCAGCGTCATATTAAATGGCCCAAAACTGAAAGCCTTTACCTTAAAAATCAGGTACAAGACAAGGATGTCCCTTATCACCACTACTATTCAACACTGTACTGGAAATACTAGGTAGAGCAATTAGACAAGAGAGAGAAATAAAAGGAGTACAGAGAGGAAAAAAGAAAATTAAACTATCATTATTTGAAGACAACATGATACTCTACATAGAAGACCCCCAAAACTCCATTAAAACACTTCTATATATAATAAATAAATTCAGCAATATAGCTGGATACAAAGTCAATACTCAGAAATCAATAGCATTCCTATACACTAACAACAAAAATCACTGAGAGAAAAATAAGAGAAGTCACACCCTTCACACTAGCATCCAAAAAAAATGAACTACTTAGGAATGAATCTAATGGAAGAAATAAAAGAGCTATACAGGGAAAATTATAATACCCTGAAAAAAGAAATTGAAGAAGACCTCAGAAAATGGAAAGACATCCCTTGTTCATGGATAGGAAGAATAAATATTGTGAAAATGGCCATTCTCCCAAAATTTTTTATACAGATTCAATGCAATCCCAATGAAAATACCACTAACATACCTCATAGATCTAGAGAAATCACTCCTAAAATTCATCTGAAACCAGAAGAGACCTAGAATAGCAAAGGCAATTCTAAGCAGCAAAGCCAAGGCAGGAGACATCACAATCCCTGACTTGAAGTTATACTACAAAGCTACTGTAATAAAATCAACATGGTACTAGAATAAAAACAGAACTGAAGATCAATGGAATAGACTAGAGGATACAACTATGAACACAGTCAACCACCTTATTTTTAATAAAGGCTCCAAACATGTTCACTGGAAGAACGATAGTCTCTTTAATAAATGGTGCTGGAAAAACTGGCTATCCATATACCAAAAACTAAAACTAGACCCATGCCTTTTACTATGTGCTAAACTATAATCTAAATGGATCAAAGATCTAAATATTAAAACAGAAGCACTAAATCTGTTGGAAGACAAAGTAGGTAAAAATCTCAAAGACATAGGGGTAGGTAGAGAATTCATGAACAAGAACCAAATTGCACGGGAAATACTTCCCAGAATCAATAACTGGGACCACATCTTATTAAAGAGTTTCTGCATGTCGAAAGAAATCTCCAGCAGAGTGAAAAGAAAACCCACAAACTGGGAAAAAATCTTAGTGAACTGTCCCTCAGACAAAGGCCTTCTGCCTAGAACTTATAAAGAATTAAAAAAAATCAGACCCCCAAAATTCAAAGGCCCAATCCAAAAATGGGCATCTGAGATGAACACACAGTTCTCATATGAAGAAATACGAATGGCAAATAAATACATGAAAAACTGTTCATCATCATTGGTCATTAGAGACCAGTGATGATGAAATGGAGACAAAAAAATAATAGAAATCAATGAATTGGAGAGCTGTTTCTTAAAAAAATAGTCAAACCTTTAGCCAATCTTAAAAAAAAAAGAAAATGAAAGATACAAATCAATGCAATTAGTTGAAATCAGCACAGATATTGTCAAAATCTAGAAAATTATTAGAAACTACTTCACAAACATATATGACAAAAAATTAAGAATTCAGAAGAAATAGAGATTCTAAAATATGTATGAAATATCAGGGAAAAAAAGACTTTGAACAATCCAGTAAGAACCAATGAACTTGAAGCAGAAGTAAAAACACTACCAAGAAAAGCCTGGTACCTGATGGATTCATGGATAAATCCTATAAGAACTTTAGGGAAGCTCTAAATACTCCTCAAACTCTTTAATGAAATCAAAAGGAAGAAATACTCCCAAAATTATTCTCCAAAGTTGACATTATTCTGATTCCAAAACCAGACAAGGATCCATTGAAAAAAGAGAACCACAGACTAATTTCTCTAATGAATACAGATGCAAAAATCCTTCAGAGGATACTGGAAAACAGAATGCAACAAATCATTAAGATTATACACCATGGCCAAGTAGGCTTCCCTCTCATGTTTCAAGGATGCTTCAACATGTGCAGATCAATAACTTTGAGTTATCACATAAACAGAACACCTGAAGGACAAAAATCACTTGATCATTGTGACAAATGCAAAAAAAAAAAGGTTTTTGACAAAATCCAACATCCATTCATGATAAAAATGCTGAAGAAAAAAGATATAAAAGGACCTCATCTCAATCTGATAAAAGCCATTTATAACTTACCTACTACCAACATCATATTAAATAGGGGAAAATTCAGGCAAGAGAAAGAAATAAAAGGTATATGCACAGGAAAGGATGAAATCAAAGTATTATATCTGATGGCAAAGTCCTTTACTTACAAAACCCAAAAAACAGCAGAAGTCTCCTAGAATTGATAACAAAATTCAGCAGTGTAGCAGGATACAAGATAAATACACAAAGATCAATAGCATTTCTGTATGGTAACAATAAACTTGTTGAAAAAGAAATTAAGAAAACAATACTAATCACAATGGCATCAAAAAAGTTAAATTCTTAGGAATTAACCTAATCAAGGAAGTGGAAGGCCTAGTGAAAATTGTGTCACTCCGATAAAGGAAAACAAGGAAGACATGAGGAAGGGGAAAGATTTCCCCTGTTCCTGGATAGATAGAATCAATATAATCAAAACGTACTTCCAAACTGATGTTAAATTTAATGCAATCCCAATCCAGATATTAATGATACTTCTCACAGATCTAGAGAAGACAGTCTTAAAATTCATATGAAAGAAGAAGAGACCCAGAATAGCAAAAGCAATCTTGGGTAACAAAAGCAAAGGTGGTACCATTACAATCCCTGATCTGAAGTTATACTATACTCTATAAGGATTAAAACAGCATGGTACTAGCATTAAAAACAGCCATATGGATGAATGAAACAGAATATAAGAAGCAGAAAAACCCAGGCACATACAGCTATTTGATCTTCAACAAAGGAGCCAGAAGCATACACTGGAGGAAAGAGAGACTATTTAATAAATGATGATTGGAAAATAGGATATCCATTTGCAGATTTATTCCAGACATGTATATCTCACCATGTACTAAGCCAAAAATCAAAATGGATAAAACATCTCAAGGTTAAAACAGAAACACTAAATCTGCTGGAAGATAAAATAGGTACAACTCTTTAAAAATCTTAGGCATAGGCAAAGAGTTTTTTAACAGAACCGCAATAGCACTGGAAATAATACTGAGAATCAACGAGTGGGATAACATCAATTTTTAAAACTCCTACACAGCAAAGGAAACAACCAACACAATGAGGAGAGAACCTAAGAATAGGAAAAAAATTTGGCAGTTATTCATCAGACAGTGGACTCATACCTAGAACTAAAAAATAAATAGACCCTCCAAAATAGGAGACTCAATCCAAAAATGGACAACTGAAATGAAAAGATACTTCTCAGAAGAAAAAATGCAAATGGTAGATAAATACATGCAAAAGTGTTCAAGTGACCACTAGAAAAGGCAAACTGAAACTACTTTGAGATCCTATTTAACCCTAGAAAGAATGGCTATCATCAGAAACTCTAATAACAAATGCTGGTGAGGCTGTAGGAGACCAGGAACCCTTGTACTTTTTTGATGGGAATGTAAAGTGGTACCACCACTATGGAAATTGATATGCTAATTTGTTTTACTTATACTCCTAGCTTACCTTTGTTTGTTGGTATTACTATCTGTTAGGTTCTTTTTTGTAAGCATCTTTTCAGTGTATGTCTTGTACTAAGTAACTACTTGAAGATAACAATACATAGTATAATAAATATGATTATCAAAAAAAGTAGAAATAGAAATTTCATTTGACCTAGCTATATCCCTTCTAGGTATCTTCCCAAAAAAAGAATTAAAATTATTATATTACAGTGATGCACGAATACCCAAGTTTATAGTAGCTCAATTTATAATAACTAGATCTTGGAAACAGCATATATCTTCATCAACAGATGAACAGATAAAGAAAATACAGTATTTAAGCACAGTACAGTACTACTCTGGCATGAAGGAAGATAAACTTGAGGAATTCATAGGCAAATGGGTGCCCTTTAAGAGCATAATATTAAGTGAAGTAAATAAGACACACAAGCTTAAATATCACGATTTCTCTTACGTGAGAAACTCTGGGTATCTATGTACAGATAAGGAGCAAAATGGAAAACAGATAAATAGGAAGGAGGTAGTGGTTCTGTGGTTCCCCAAAATACACATGTCATTGCTTCATAAATATTTTAATATGTTTGCTAATTTGCTTCATTTATACTACTAGTTTCTCTTAATTCTTTGAAAACATTTTTGTGCTAATACCTGTTTCTTCTTTGTAAGACAGAATCTTTTTCTTGATATCTTGTAATATGAATAACTACTTTCAATCTTCATATATTACAAAACATGCACTTTGAATTTTCATAATATACAATACATGTATATTAACTATTGCTATTCTCTTATTATTTTATTATGAAATTTTGCCTTATTTTTTCATAAAATAAAAAAGAAGAAAATTAAAACTAAAAGCATAGCACAAAAGAGGAGAATTTTAACAAGGAATGCTGATGTCAATATATATCAAATGATAGAAGAATTTCAGAAAGAACAGGACCAGGTAGAAAATGAATTTGAACACATTCTCAAGACAAAAAAGCAGCTATTCATTTCAATGTAAGACTTCAAACTGTAGTAAACAGTCATGAAAGTTGTATGGCCCTTATAGACTCCTCCATGCAAATGCCCATGACTTAACCTTATAAAATACTTTTTTCAAATGTCAAAGATTTTTAGTTTTTTTTCTTTTTTCTATTTTCAGTTTTTTGCCACACTTCTATGCTGTCAATACAATTGTTTATAGTTTGCTATGTTACATGTTTTATTTTTATATCATTTCTAATCCTGAAACCATACATTATTTGAAGACTTCAAAGGAATTCTAATTGTTCTATGCATGTTTTGTAAATTTCATTCTGTAAAAGCTCATCCTCACAACACTACTTTGGGTGTGTTATGCGTGTAGGCAAAATAGTGAAACTTTCTCCATAAATAAAGAGATGTCTTTTTTTTTTTCCTTTGGTACATCACCATTTCTGAAAAACAAACTTTCTCTAAGTCTCAGCTCTTTGGACAGCTTCATAGAGTGCAGTTTTTTGATCCATGTCATCAAAACACTCAGGTTGTTGATCACACAGATATAATCACAGTTATAAAAGTAGCTGCCCACAATTACCAATCATAATGGACTTTGATACATTTTGTTTTGATCTACATATCTTGTTATGAATACTGCTCATCTGCTCATAATTGTTACACCTGCGTGATTCACGTTAGTACACCCCAGCATTTATGCAAAAATATGTATCCTATTACTGCCTATTTTATTGTTATAAAATGGCCTGGGAAATATTCTACCATGGTTTTATACATTTATGAAACAAATTCTCTTTTAAAAATATAAATAAATACCTTTTATTTGCCAGAAATATATTTTTTGGATTTTGATCTTTTGGGGGGATGGCAACATTTGTGCTTAGAGAATCCGAGACTGTATCTTTCAGGATTCTGACCAAACCTGAAAGTATGTGATGAAGGAGACAGAAGCATCTCAAGGTAGAGATTCAAGAGGAAAACCTTACTGATAGATAGGAAGCAACACTGAAGTACACTCCTAAAAGTATGTATTGGACTTAGTTAGGCATTTATTAAGACAACCCAGGAAAAAGAAATACAAAAATGTAGAAATGAGACACAAAAAAGCATGTTTTAGGAATATGGACACATTATTGAGGGGGAAATGTAGGGAGGAGTCAGCTTAGAAAAACAGGTTGGCTATGGATTAGAAGACATTCCCCTGTGTATAAGGTTAATAGTATTATTTTTTTGTTTTGAGTAGCCAAAAAAAAAAAGCGGTGAACACAATTTAGCTTATTAATTTTAACTCCAAATTAATTTTATAATCACCATTTTTGCAGATGCGTGTATGTAAAACTGTCTTAACAAATATTGTTCAGCATTCATAATTATTTTATTTCCGTGAAGTAAAATCTACAGAAATCTTACCCTTTTGGGTTCTTCCAACAAGTCGGTCCCTACACTTACAATAGGACATTTCAAACAGAATTGCAATTATTTGTTTTCAAGTCTGACTTCCTTAGCAGACTGAGAGTCCTCAAAGACAGAGACTGTCTTATAATTTTTTCTACCTCTGCTTCTGGCATATTGCCTAATTCATGGTGAGTGTTTAGTAAATATTTGTTGAATGACTAAACAGAGATTGCTACTATACATGGTTGCCTTCATTTAAATACTCTTCTGCTAACTATTCATAAACAAGGGGTATTAAATAAGAAATGGGAATGTAAAAGGCTTTTATGGAGACTAGGTTGTTGACAACAGAAAACTGTTCTACTGGCAAATACAGTCTGTTTCCTCTACCCATCATGCTTTGCCTTTTAGTCAAGTCCCGCCATCTTTCAATGCCCTTGCCCTTATGGCACCTGCTTGCACACATTTATGTGGCACCATAATTTTCTTACATTTGGCAGTTGGCTCTGGTCCAGCAGATTCCTCCCCACAGAGAGGAAGATAGAGGACCTCTGGTTACTTTTAGCTAAATTAGTATCAGTGATAATATCTGTACAGGCCCTTCCTATGTCAAATGGCCTCCTGATATTCAGTGCAAGCACTCAGTGTTGGAAAGCAGACTGAAAGGTAACGTGCAGCAGAGGGTGCCTGGTCTCTATCCCAGCACCTCAGTAGTGTCTCTGCTGGTCAGCAGTGAAAAGTACTTTTAATCGTATCGTCATGTCTTGTTTGTGGCAGCCTTATTCTTTTTTCTGAGAAGACATTTGATAGAGGTATTACATCAGGACTAAGTTCAGAGTGTAGAAGTAGGAAGGAAATCCCACTGCCGGACTGGTTTTCTCTTTGGTTTTTGAAAGGAAGGCACTCTGACTACCATGCCCAGCACAGCTCGAGACTCTGGGGGAGGATGGTGGAAGATGAGGAAATGAAGACAAGGGTAAGAGTGCAGAAAGCTGAGGTCAGGAGGAGCCCCCTCTCCTGATGGGAGAGAGGACTGCCTAACTGCAGCGCATTTGCTTACACAATCAGTAGAAGAGGCTGCTGACATAGAATGCTAAGGGAAGGGTAAGATCAGAACAGGAAGAACTTCCAATCTTCAACAAAACATCATATCTTGGTGCTTACACAGGGAATAAGAGAGGAGTTGTCGGTATTATCTCAGGGGAGGCCACTTTCTGCATCAACTCCATGAGCTGTGCACACTTCTCATGGGGCCCTGCCAAACTCACGAGAAGCAGTGACCTTGTCCTAGATACCCGAGGTATAGACAGCTTCACTCTCAAGATCGGACATAAAAGGAGCTAACAGATCTTATTAAGAAAGATGGACCACAACATGAGCTGGCAGGTTCAGGAAGCTTTAGATGGCATCATGCTGTGAAATACTATGTGAAACACTTAACTCAGTAATCCAGGGGGCCGGTAGTGTTCCTCCAGCTGCGTTCTAGACCTCCAGGAACTTACAAGCAACAATGTTAAATCACTTTGATTTCAAAGCAATTTGAATCAGGGTGAACAACAGAACATCATTCTGTCATTTTTTAAAAAACTTATCATGGTCCAGCCCCAGAGTACGGCAGCGGCTTGGAGGAAAAGACACACTTTACTAAAGACAGTGAGGCAAAGTCAGCAGTCATTAAGAGCCAGGTGTCAGGCGAGTGGGCTCTGGATCCCAGCAAGGTGCTTGCTTTTCAGGGTTCACTTTCCCCATCAATAAACTAAAGACAATAAAAATAACAAGCCTTAGGGTCTATTAAAATAACACTTTTAAAAATTAATAGATGGCATAACACAGATTGGTTACTCAAACTATCATTTTATTTGTATGTGTTTGGAACCAACAGCCACTAATCATAGAGCTCAAATATAACTTCTCTTTACCTTGGTTTCCACATCAGTAACAATGGGCAAAATGTCTTCATACTGAGTAAGGGTATATCTGAGCAGAACATCTGGCTGGTACATAAGCACCCCTTAATAAATGTAAATTATTATTATTATTATTATTAATGCTAAAACAATTTTAAAAATAGGATCACTGTTCTATGAGAAAAAGCAAATAGTCTCTTGCAGCTATTTTGAATATATTTCCAGGACCAAGATTTATTTTGAAATAATTTTAGACTTATGGAGGGGCACAAAAATGTGTATAGAGTTTCCATATACCTTTCACTACACTTATCTTCATTTTATCATCTTATATAAGGGTGATACGATTGTCCCAAGGTAAGAAATTTATATTGGTACCATACCATTAACTAACTTGCAGGCTTTAGTTTTTATGTGTCTTTATTCTCCTCTAATCTGAGATGGTTTCTCAGTTTTTCATTGTCTCTCATGACCTTGATCCTTGGAAGCATAGTGATGAGGTTAGTTTTAGATGTCCCTACATTTGCATTTGTCTGTTTTCTTACATCTGGACAGATTATGAGACCTAGGGAAGAAATTCTCAAAGACCAGAGGCCTTGCTGGGAATATTGCATAGAACGCATTGATTTCAGTACGCTTTTTTACAGGTAATAATAACCACTCTGACTTGGCCAGGATTTTCTCCTAGGTTTCCCCACTGGAGGTTACTATTGTTCCCTTTCTCTCTCAGTTAATTAAATGTGAGTCAGCAACTCTATAGCCCTCACTCAAGGGGAGAAGAAATAAGCTCCATCTCCTGGAGAGAGAGATACCATAGAATTCATGGACATGTGATTCAATCCACTACAGCACTTAATAAGTATTTTGGAAGAGATGATGTGTTGATGCAAAAGCCTCTTCTTAAACTTTCACCTATGCCTGGCAAGCATGAGGTTGTGAGTTCGATCCCCAGTACCAAAAAAAAAAAAAAAAAGGACGGGGCCAGGGATTTAGCTCAGCGGCACAAGTGCCTGCTTTGCAAGTGTGAGGTTGTGAGTTTGATCCCCGGTACCCAAAAACAAACAAACAAACAAACAAAAAAACCTTTCACCTAAAAATTTTAGCATTCACCATTATTTCTATTTTCCTCATTTTTTTTGTCTTTTTATTAAGAGATTTTTTTCTAATGAAGAAATGCATTTGAAATCTATCTCCCTATATATGTATTTGAAATATCTATATTTATATGATATGTATGTTTTTTATATATATATTTATTCATGGGTATTTATTTTGTCCTTTGGATCATCCAGTACTATTGCAATTTATTTTTTTTCACTCATATTGTTCTAGCTTAAGCTATTGGGAGTTCTCTAAGGTTGATGACTCATATCCTTCACTCTTTTTCCTTCTTCTTTTCTTTTCTTTCTCTTTTTTTTTAACTTCCTGCTCTCTGGACTCCAAGATGTCTCACTGTCATTTCTTTTTTTTCCTACCTCAGTTCTTCAGGGAGCCCTAGCTCTTTGGGCTTTATCTTCTTGGAGAAAGGTATTCAGGATGTGAGGTTAGGGTGTTACATTTCTCTTTAGCAGGGCGTTGCTGCTGGCGGCCTCTCTTTGGTGTACGTGTGAGTGGACTGACCATTGAGGAGGAGCCACTAAACCACAGATAGACACTGACATCTGTTTCTGGGTCGGTCTGTGTTGTTAAAGCAAACACAGTGACAGTTCCGAATCAAACCTAACAGAGTCCTTTCCATGCTTCCTTTTTCCTAAGCTCCTTTCTCTGGCAAATGAGAACTATGGTGCTCGTTTCTATACTACACGCATTTATTTGTTCGATCCTAGAAGAATAGACTCAGAACTGCCAATCCATACCATTCTGGGGAGCACGTTTGTCAGTGAGGATGCATAGTTTGTGTCCAGCGCTTTTGCACAGCCTTTATAGGACATAGACGTGATACCGTTCTCCATACTCACATTGGTCCGCTCCTTCCTTTCCCGGGACTTTAGCTCCATTACACACTTGCTTGTATGAACTGTGTTCCTTCTTGGTTTTCCTTGACACCTTGGCTTTTTCTTTAACTTACATTAGTAAAATTCCATCTTTGAGAGGTTCGGGGTTTTAACAGATACCTAGAGTCATACAGCCGCAGCCACAATGCCACTCTGTCATGTCCTTGAGCTCTTTCCCATGGGGACTTTGTTGTCTGCGCCTGTCCCCACCGTCATCTCACTGTTCTGCTTTTCAGTGCTGCTATTTTGCCTTGTCCAGACTGCCACAGAAATGGACTCCTACAGCACATGGACTCCTGTATACCTTCATTTAAGGAAATGTCTGTAAACCTCGCGCGTGTTACTGTACAAGCCCACAGTTTGCTCCTGTTACTGTTGAGTAGTATTCCACTTCACAGAGAAGGTTTGTTTATTCAGTCTCCTGCTGAAGAGCACCTGGGGGGTTTCCAGCCTTTCACAATTAGGTGTAAGGCTTTTATTGTTTGTGAACATTGTGTGTGAACATAAGTTTTCAATTCAGTTAGCTAACTACAAAGAGTAGAACTGATAAAGCATATGACAAGGACATGCTTCTAAAAATGCTCAAAAGGAAAGACCAACTTGTAGGTATATATATAGAACTATATGTTTGTTTAAGTGTGCAAGATAGATAAGCATGCTCATTCTCTGATAGTTCACCAAAAAGAATAGTTTGTGCTGTCCTTGTTCGTCTGTTCATTTTTCATGCTTTGATTTTGGAACTTGAACAACCACTTCTAAGATAACAAGATGTAATATATTAACTAGTATTGGTTTCTTACTGTTATTTTTTTGAAATTCTGCATTGTTTCTACCCTTTTTTCTCTTTTGCTTTTTAAAAATAAAGAGAGAGAAAGAGAGAGACTACCAAATCATTTTCCCAAGCAACTGTGCTTGGTGCATTCCACTAGAACTAGAGCTCAGTTGGTCTGCAACATCCTCAGTATTTGAGGTTGGCAGTTTGTTTTGTTTTGTTTCAGCTACCCTAATGTAATGCCATTTTGCTGAGGTCTTTATTGGGTGTGATACATGCGATTAAACAGCCACTTCCCCAGTCCTATGTTTTTTTGGGGTTGTTTTGTTTTTTGTTTTTGAGACAGGGTGTCAGTAGGTCACCAAATTGCCCAGGCTCAGCTCAGACTTGGGACCCTTTCACCTCAGCCCCCCTGAGTTCTAGGACTATACGCATGCACCACCATTCCCGGTTTAATGGGTCTTAATTTGTATTTTCTTAAGAATTAATATCGAGTTTAAATTTATATTTTTTATTTCCCTGTATCTTTTTTGATAAACTGTTAATTCAGATGTATGCCTTTAGTTTTTAAGTGAGTTTTACGTCTGTATTGTTGTTTTAAGAATTTTTATGATAACAGGTGTGGTGGTGCATGCATATAGTACCAGCACTCGGGAGGCTGAGGCAGGAGTATTGTTGTAAATTCAAGCCCAGCCTGGGCTACAAAGTGAATCCAAAGCCAGCCTGAACTGCCCAGTGAAACCCTATCTCAAAAAAAAAAAAAAAAAAAGCAACAACAAAAAAGAATTTTTATGTCTTAAATGCAAGTATCTTATTAGATATGTATTTTGAAAACATTTTATTCTTTTGTCTTTAGTCTTTTTTTCATTCTCTGGAAATGCTATTCATAAGATAACAGTTTTTAACTTTGATGTTCAAATTACTAACCTTTTCATCTAATAGACTGTCTTTTCAGTTTTATTGTTTAAAAACTTTGGCAAATCTAAGATGATATTACTTTTCTTCTGGCTTTATGGTTTTATATTTTAAATTTAAGTCAATGATCTATTTTGAATTTTATGCAACTTTATGTTTAAGGTATGTGTTTAGCTTCTTTTTATTTTTTAATATAAATATCAAATTTTTGCAGCTGTTTTCTGAAAAGAGACCATTTCTACATTAAACTGCCTCTGCATATTGATCAAAAACACGTGGACTATATTTATGTGGGTCTGTCACTGAGCTTCGTATGTAGCTCCCTGGTCTGTGCTGGCCAGTATCACACTGTCGGGTCTTTTCTGAGTCTGTTCCTGTCAGTCATTTTGTTCCTTCTGCGTATGTTTTACTTATCTTTGCATACGTCAGATAAGTTTTGTTGAAAGCCTTTCATCTAGTATGACACAGTCAGTAATGAGGCAAACACACTTTTTTCAGACCTGAGGATTAAACCCAGAACTTTCACACTGAGTTATACCCAAGTCTTTTTTATTTTTTGATTTTGAGACAGTTCTCACTAAGTCACTTAGTTGCCCAGGCAGGGCTTGAATTTGTAATTCTCCTGTCTCAGCCTCTGAGAGCTGGGATTGCAGGTATGCATGCACCATCACACCCAGACTGAGGTAAATTCTTTTTATGATTGAGACAAGCATACTTTCCCCTCTGCTGAGCAGTTAGCGCTAGAGGTTTGTGAACGTAGGAGCTGACTGCTTGTCAGGTTTGCTATTGCTATAGTTACCCTCTTACCTCAGCCTTCAAATTTTTCTGGTAATACAACCCCTCTAGGTTGAGGATGGCTCACCACAAATCATTTCCTCTGCCTTTATTTTCCTCTCAAGCTTTTGTACTGTTCTACAGAGAGAATCTGTCTCTCACAGACCAACCCCTCCCGGTTTATTACATTGCTATAACTGCTTGACATTTGTTAGTCTGATGTTGGGAGCTGGAGGGAAGATGGATTTCCTGATGCTCTGGTTAACATTCAATTCGAGGCAGACTCTGAGCGCTAGGCTTGGGCCTGCCAGGGGGTGGAGGCAGCTATGTCACCACCCTTGTCCCTCAGCCAGGTGTGTGCTGCACATGTCATGCATGCCTGCCCCTCCCCAGAAGTGGAGGTCTGTGGTTTCATTTCTGTTTTTCTTGTTCTCTTACCCTAGCTACAACAGGTTTCCACCAATGCCCTGAGAGGACACTTACTGTTGGCTTGTCATACATTAAGATTTTTATTTTTCTGAGGAGATATTTCTAGAAGCTTTATGTGTGACTGTCATTTCCTACTCCCAGGAGCTACCAGAAAGGAAGCTTTGAGCTGTAGCACAATGAAGACCAGGAGAAGGCTGAAACTGAGGACCTATTACAACATCAAGTTCGCATTTTAAAACACATGCAGTCTTGTTTGAAGCCAGGCAGGATATGAGAAGGGCGGTTGTAAACAGTTATAGAACAGCAACCTGTCATCCTAAGAGCCAGTACCAGAAGTCCTTGTAGGGAGCCATTTCCATTTACCATAGGAAAAGATCTTTATAGATGATTTAGGTATGAAAAGATAGGGGCTGGAGATTTAGCTCAGTGGCATAAGCGCCTGTTTTGCAAGTACAAGGTCATGAGTTCGATCCCGGTACCAAAAAAAAAAAAAAAAGATAGACACACCACCACTCCCAAAAGAAAAGAACAAAAGCTCAGCTGCAGTGCCAAGTAGAATTAAAAAAAATAATAATTTTACCTTGTTTTTTCAATATTGACAACAGGGAAAAGAAAGGCAGAAAAGCAGATCAACAGTGATTAGGCCACAGTGCCAGTCAAAGGTATGATCAGAAATCTAACCCCACAGAGGGAAAAATCTAAAGTGCATTTATGTATGAGGATGTTTAAAATTCTAAAACAAAATCTGTTGTGTTTCTGTAATATAAACATCCTACATTGCCCAGAGTCTTCAATGAAATCAGCCCCACACAACACAGGAAGTGCTCTGAGGGACAGCTGTTTGAGTGGGACGTGGGGAATCTCGGAACACAGGCAGGAGGTGAATCTTAGGTCTGGGTCAGGGAATGCACAAGAGCAATGCATCAGGAGAGGACAGGAGAAGCCACTGAAGTGAACAGAGTCAGGGTTAGTAACACAAGCATGACAACTGGAATCCCTAGAGGAGGGTACTGGACTTCTCTCAAGTCACAGACTTCGGTATTTGAAACAGTGATCTCAGCTACCTCTTCAGGTCACAGCCTTTTTTTAAAAAATGAAAATTTGGGCCCTCTTGTCAGGAATAGAATAACCCTTGTGAATGGAGTACATAAGTGGTGCATCTGTTCTGCCAAATATCTAATTTTAAATATTTGTATTTTAATATAACTAAACACGCCTTCATAAAAGCACTGTAAACTGACTTTATCCCCTCTAGTTGTCTTCACCTCTAAGTTATCAAAAGAGTAAGTATTAGGTTAACTTATTCAAGCCATTTAAAATTATTTCAGAGTATTGTTATATATGTGAAAAAATAGAAAAGCAGCTTAAATTGCTGTAAGAGGGTATTATGGCAGGAGAAGATAATATACAATTTATGAATTGTTATATTCGAAATAGAGCTAGTCTACTGTAGAAGAAAAATTGAGCATTTTTATAATGACCTGGATGGAAATAGGGAATTAAAATACTCTCCTCTCAGTGGCGTGAGATTATGGTAACACACTGAACGGCTCCTCCAAAAGTGTGTCCTACAAAGACACGTAAGTCCCCCTGCATGTACCTCTCACAAAAGGCAAACTGGGCATGAAATGCTAATTATTTTACACCTGAGACACAAAAGCAAGGCATGTTACAAACAAGTGTATTTTGGGAGATTCTTTCAAAACAGTTAATCACTAACTTTGGCTCATAGTCTGCTGTATGAACTTCAGTACCAAACAAGAGGCAGTTGGAGTTACTGTCAACAACAGAAGTCCTACATAAGAGACTCAAAAATCTTTACAGAAAACCTCCTGTACATTTATACCGCAGGAATACTTCTTATAAACAAGTGAGAAAATGTCACTAAAAACTCAAGGTATTATTCTTAGAAATATTCATGATCCCATTGTCTTGTTTCACTTTTTTTTACTCCAAAATGTCTCATGCCCTTTACTGAAGCTAGGAAAGAGAAATTACACTCCTCTGAATTCCCTTGCATTTGGCCCATAATAAGGTTATAACACCAGTGTCAATCCAAGTACATTTGAAAGTGAGAATTTTTAAAATTAATCCTGATAGACTTAATACTTTTGAATGTCTGTCTTGATTTGGTTCCCAGAAGCAGACCCTGACATAAGGATTTGAGGGAAAGAAGTATATTTGGAACATGGTCCTAGGAAGCTCTGGTAGGGGAAATGGGGAGTGAAACAAGGAGAAAAAGCCTATAATAAACGGTGCATTACCAAGAAGACACTCATCATGGACAACTGAGGCAGTCCTTGTAAGGAGCTGATAGATAATACAGGGCGCTCCTCCAAGGAAGCCCAGCTGAAGGGCTGTGGAGGGCAGGTATGTATTCTCTAACTTGCATGTGTCTGCTGTGCACTGCCTCGGGAGCATTAACTCTTCTGTTTGCTCCATGATTGGGTCTCCTACCCTCCAGGGACCAGAGAAATGCCCCCAGGAGAGAGTTGAAAGTGCTTCTCCCAGCTTCTTTGGGAACTTGTACAGAAGAACATGGAGAAGATGAATGCAGGATCCTCAGCTCTCACCATGGTGGCATTTAAACCTCTCACAAACAGATCACAGAACTGTGGATTGAAAGGTTGTCCGACTAGCAAGAAATCAAATCTTCTCTGTATGTGGTTCTCCTGTGCTTTTATAGCAAACACGTTGATCCTTTTAGGAAGAGAGAATAGGAAGAATTAGCAATTGCTATCGGGCTGGGAGTCTAGCTCTATGTTAAAGTATAAGCCTACCATTTGTGAAGCTCTGGGTTCAAGTCTCCATTACTGCAAAAATATGTTACCTGGTTCATGTCTAAGCTCATATGGAATTCATACAATTGTATCTTAGGAAATAAGCAAAATAGTGGGTAGAAAAATGATTTGTAGTACAAAAGACAACAGAAAAAGAATTAGAATAAGCAGAATCAATTTTTGTATTATCGGTTTTGCGATCCTCCCTAAGAACTCTATATTTCATGGAGAAAAATCAGTGGACTCTGGGAGACCACAGAAGTAAGAATCTCTATTGGTTATTATTGGAGAAACTATGACACTATTAAAAAAAAAGCAGCCTTTTTGTTTATTATATGCAGAGTGCATTTAATCTGACATCGAAGAGGACCAGTGAGAATCTAGTACCATGCTGACAGCCTGAGGGAAGACTAGGATACTTGAGGGTCCTGGAGGAAGCACCCTGCCAGAGGCAGCCGTCTTCTCATGTGGGTACCAGTCGTGGCGGCCAGAGAAAAACAGTTGGCCTCACACGTAACCTGCCACTGAGGAGGGCAGAGGTCAAAATGTGGGGTGAATGTTACTAGGACACCATCAAAGGCTTTTGGTGATGAGACATGTTTAGGAGGAAGTTGAGGTTATGTTTGCAGTTGGGTAGGAAAGAGGGCATCAGCAATGGAGAGAGAAACGAGCTGCTTGTTTAATACATTGCAAATTCTATACAAATAGTTGTGATATTGGCTTTTAGAATAATAAGAAGAATATGAAATTTATAATGTATTCAGTACAGATGTGATTTTTAAAAGTATTTTTTCTAAAATTGGTCACATCCCCATGCATATAAAACCCATAGAGATGGAGGATCAACTTTAATAATTTTCTTTTATGTTGAAAATTATTCTAAGATACAAAATGTGAATTTTGCATATAGAAATAGCCCTAGAAGGAGAATAATTATATCCAAATTTAATGTGTATAGTTCCTCAAATTGATCAAACTATTCTTGGTAATTCCGTGGTATTTGCAAGTGATTGTCTAAAGCCAAGCATGTGATACAAGTGTCCAATAAGACTTACAAGGCAATAAATTAAGGTGCTTTGGGGGGTAATTTTCCCTCTTTGATGAAAAGAAACATCAATAGAGTGTCCTCTTCTCTGCCTGACCTCACAATTGTGTGAAGACATGGCCCCTTGAGGTATGGTAGCCATCCGGTGACCTTGAAGAAATACGGGGTGAGTGTGGGAGAGAAGACGGATGGAAAGAACCCGGGTCAGTATTATCTGTGGCTATGAAATTAATAATCTCGGAACTATCTACTCTCTATGCTCCAGTTTTATGAATACATAAATTCTTTTCCTTGTTCAATCAATTTTTAATAGCAGTTTCTCTTACTAGCAACCAAAAGCACAAAGTTTAAAAAGGATCAGTCAAGCACACTCTTTAAAACTTGGTACCAAATGTTTGAAATTGCCTGAGATGTATCACAAAAAAAAAGTAAAAATCCATTTACTTAAGGCGGTCCAAAGACTGACTTTCCTCGATTTATTTCATTTCTCTTGAAATAGAAGCTTTACATTTTTCACCATACAGTTAAAGTAAGTTTTATTTTATAACTATTGCATATACTAAAGTATCAGTTGATATATTTTAATAACACAAATGAATAAAAAATAATTCAAGTTCCATTATTATAGCAAACTTATCAGAATTTCTTGTGGGAAATATTATTTTTGTGATAGCCTATTGAATATCCAAGACACTAAAATGATTGATATATTGTGTCAACTTGAGAAGTTTAGAAGTTTATGTAATTCAGCATGGAACCAGGTTTACTTTGTAAACCTCCTGAGTCTGGGCATGAGGAGGGCACTCAGATGTGGGTGGATAGCCTGCTTACAAGATGAGGCAGGCAAAGAGGCTTTCTCTCCTGGTTTTGCTCTGGCTGCTTTTGCTGTCTTCCATCACCTTGAACTGTTTTCCCTATGCCATGCTGGCCTGGTCTTGGACTGAAACCTCCACAAACAGTGAGTTAAATAAACCTTTCCATCCTTAATTTTGAGTGTCAGGTGTTTTGTTGCAGCAACATGAGAAAAGTAACTAAGACAAGCACTTTGTCTTTTATCCTACATTCTAACGTGCAGGAAATGCCCATGCCCATGGCTCTGCCATGCCTTTCCTGCACTCGGCTTCTCTCCTGCTGACCACTCACTCCAGTGGAAGAAGTATCTGCCAGTATTACTTGATGCTGGAAGCATCATGAGACCATAAGAAAACTCTATTATATTCTCTCCTTACTTCTAACATCTTTATATACCCATAAATCAAACCAGGTAAATTTTTTATGTCACCTTTGAAAAGTTATGTCAAAAAAAGTAAAGAATAGCTGTTTTGCCTCACTGTCAGTTTGCACTGTTACATTGAGAAGACCTTTCAAGACTTTTCCCAAATAAGCTAAGTCAAGAGGAATCTCAAAATGCATCGTATGATCTGAATTGTGGATGACAAATGGCCTGGGCTTCCCATCATCCCAATGTTGTCAATTTGGCCTTCCTCCTCACTGACTCAGGACAGACAGTGGGACTCCAGACTCAGGCCTGCATTAAGAATCATATCCAGTAAATGAATTTATTTCTTTTACTATTATCATTGAATCAGGGAGACTTGAGGGGAACACTGGCTTGGAAGAACATTCCTGGTAATTGCAGATAGAGCTATTTCCTTCCTGTAGTCCCAATAAAAATTTAAAACAACCAAGAAAGAAAGAAAAAGAGAAAAGGAAGAAGATGAAATAGAAGGCAGAATACACTTCATCTCGGGTTTATAATTCCCCTGCATGTTTTCACACCAATCTAGCACATTATAAATTCCAGCACTTGCTCACGAGAGTGGGACAGTGTGGAGCCAGTGCATTCTCCGCCTCCACACCCTCACGCTTCTCAGAGCCACCAGGTTCACAGATGACACAGGGGCACTATCTCTGTTGCTGAGGGCAACGTCCCTCCTACAATTTATTTCCTTCCTCACATGTGACAATCGCACCTCCTCACCTTCCTTCTCCAAGAGCTTTGTTAACTTGCCTTTTTTTTTTTTTTTTTTGTCGTGCTTAAATAATCCCAAATCTGCTACTGTGTAGTACCTTGCAGAAGAACAGATGCAGTTGGGTGCACCTGGGGACAGCTGCGGTCTGGACTCCGGGCCCCCGTCAATTATCACCCCCTCTTACACTCGCCCTCCCCTCCACCACATCACCACCTGTGCTTTGTGTGTTCCTGAGATTCCTTGGGAGAAAATGCAGTGAGGGGCATGCTGGAGGCTCCCTGATCCCGCGCTGTGTAGTTCCCCCTTCCAGCTCTCCCTTTCAGCAAGCTGATTGTAAATGCAGATACAAAGAACCGCCTCCAAAAAGTGCAGGCGTGAAGCCCAGCCCAGACAAAGGTGCAGCTACTGCCAGAACTCAAACACCATCCGATTTCTGTTTCAGACATGGCTCTGAAATTCCTGCAGGCTCACAACGCCTGCCCCTAGTCTTCAAGGGCAGAACCGGGCCCAAGCAGGAGGCAACCGATGTGATGTCTTAGGACTACCCAGAAGCGATATTTCGTTCTGTATATCACAATTATTAAAGCACATATGCTAAGTAACCTGAGTCTGCAAGCTTACTCATCTCTTAGCTAGGCTTGCTGTACTGATTATATTTCAATGGGACCTGGAAAAGAAGGGCAGAGTCAGACTCCAAACCTCCTGAACTACCCATTCACCTGCATTGTCAGGCATGATACAGCTGCTTTGGAATTTCTTGTTCTGTTATTCTCCTACGGTTTTTGTGAAAACAAACCTAGGTTTATACAGAAGAGAAATGCAACTAAAAGCAGCCTGAAGAGACTAAGTGAGGGATGAAAAGACGCCATTCGTTTGGAATAAGGGTAGAGGAGAGGGCTCAGCAACACAGCACCTGCCTGGCAAGCACAAGGTCCTGAGTTCAATTCCAGGTACAAAAACAAAAACAAAAATAAAAAAGAATGGATTGGAGTGGAACATTAAATGCTTGGACAAAATGCAGGAATGAGGGAAATACAGTTTTAAAGGAATAAAATCCATCCTGATTCTCAAGATGTACTGAGTGCCTATGTCATATGCTTAGTCTATTTTAAAGCAGCTGGTCACTTAAATCAAAATTCACACAGATGGAGGCAAAGTTCTCACAGGATTAGGAAATGTCTCTAAAATACCCACGGCCACATGGACTCAGTGGCCACTGGCAAGGCTGCGACTCAAGCCTCTCTGCCCACAAGCTCACAGTCGCCTGCCATTCCAGGAGAATTCTGGCTCCAGCAGTCTTCTTGGTTTCTTGAAATGCAATTTCTCTTTCTTTGGCCAAGAGTTTCTTCTTGAAAAAAAACAGGGCTCCACTCTGGGGTAGGCCAGTGACATAGGGATCAATTATAGAAGCCATACAAAGGTTCTAAGGAAGTTTGAGTTTTGTTTAATCTCTGAAATACAAAGTGAAAAGACTTGTGCCCCCCGCAGATGAGTTATGATTGTGAACATGGTATGGTATTAAAATGAGCTGTAGCTCTTCCTGCATTAGAACTTCTTGAGCGTCTCTACCACATGATCAAACCAAAGACATGTTGTCTGTAAGTGCCAATTCTGATTCATTGCCATAGCAAAGTAACCAGAGAATAAAAGAAAGAATACTGTCAGTGCTTTGAAAATCTGCTGTCTAGCAACCCTGGGCATACCATGAGTCCTTCCTATATTCCAAGAACTTGTTATAGTATTTGTATAAAATGTCTCATTCCTCTCAGCAAGCTTGTGCCCCCTTCCTCTGTCAGTGAAGAAGCTAAATGTGGAAGTAAGTATCTAGTCTCAAATATGGGAACAAAATAGGACTCACACATCCAAAAGCTGGTAGCCCTGATCATTACACAATTCACACAAAAAAAGAAGTTTGTTACACAAATCAAATTGTTTAATCTCATGCATAAAATGTGATAACAGCGATAACTTATCTTTAAAAAGCCAAACAGAAAAAAAGGATAGAAACAATACAGAATTTCAAAATAATCATAGGAAACTAACACTAATTTATACATTGCACATTGTTATCTTAGAAGTAGTTGTTCAGATTACAAGATTTAGGCACAAAAAGATAAACAGTCAAACAATAAAAGTACAAACTGTTCTTTTAGATGAACTAACAGAGATTAGTAGTATAGCTATCCATCTTGTGTGTGTACACACACACACACACATGCATATACAGGTATACCTATATACATATAATCTTTTCCTTTCTTTTTTTTTCTCCTTTCCCCTATCCCAGTTGTTCTTTCCTTTTGAGCACTTTTTTTCCCTTTCATTATCACAGTATCTATTGTACATTTTTGGTCTTATTACTCTTCCAGTTTTTGTTTTGTTTTGTTTTGCACTAGGGAAACAATACAGTATTTACAAATGTGAATTTGATTTATTTCATTTATGCAGCAATAACTTCTTCCTCAAGGTAGGAAATATTTACAGTGACAGTATCTGGCTAATGCAATTGTGTGCAAGTACTTTTCTATTTTGAATCTTTTCTGTAGTAATTAGTTATTATTTGTGTAATCACCAAAGATTTTTGTTAAAAGTTATTCATAATTATCAAAATAGGATTAAGTGGGTTTTACAGCTCAACAAATCTCAAATACATTGCATAACTGAAAATTTCTACCGTTTACATGGGATTAAGCATTTATTAAGCAAAAAATACTATAACTCAATTGAGAATATAGATTATACTTCAAATATAAAATATTTAGAATATATTTCCTTATCTATCAAATATTGCAACTTGTTTCTGTGATATTATGTATAAAATTTATCTAATAGAAATAATAAGTTTCTGCTTTTAAAAACAGTGCTGATACAAATATTTATATATGGGTACAGATAACAATTCATGTATATGTATATAATCATGTGTACTTGAGTGTGTATTTGAGTATATATAAGGGTATATAACATAATGTGCTATAATTCACAGCAAAATGGAGTGATTTTGCCTACAGAACCATGTTTTATCACTTTAATAAAAATATTTAGTAAACACCTTTTTATGTGCAAGGTCTTGTGCTAAGTGCTAAAAGATACAAAAATGAACAATAAATTCAATATATATGCTGTCAAGTTATTTACAATTTATCAGGTGGTTAAAAATACAAGGAAACAAACATTAGATAAACTTAGCTAAGTGACAGTGACACAGATACAACCAAAGTATTATAGGTATTTCAAACATTGTGTTACATGTAGATGCGACAGTGGATACAAATCAAGAATTGTCCAACTTTATTCCCTACTGAGCCAGAAAGGAAATATGTGAATCTCTGTGGACCATACTATACTCTGACTTTGTAACCTAAAACATTCATAGATAATGCATAAATTAATGTCACTGTTTCCTAGCAAATTTTATAGACATTAGAATTTGAATTATAAAGTGCTCTTACTTTGGGTGTTTTTTTTGGTTTTGTTTTTTTTTTTTGCTTTGATTGTTGTTTTTGTAGTTGTTTGTTTGTTTGCTAACCGTTTAAAAACATAGATACTATCCTTACCTCGCAAATAGTACAGAAACAGGAGATAGGCTAGATTTGGACTGAAGATCTTAGTTTTCTAGTTCTTCACAGAGATACACACACAAAAAAAGAGATAGAGATACAAATTACAACCAATTGTAGTGTAAGTAAGAACTTAGGAAGGGACTTCATGGAGAAATGGCTTTGGATGTGTGTCACAAAGGGAATCACATTGGAAGAGATGGATATGATAAGAAATAATTTGATGTCACTAAACTACTGGGCAAAGAAGTCTGAGTAAGCTCTGAGGAATCAGAAATATATAAACAAGGTGAAAATGATCACAGTTATCCCAATAGTGGCAGATGGAAGGATTTAGCAAGGAAAGGAGCAAAACTATTACAATCATCCAACTGAGTTAAGATTAAGGCTTGATCTTTGAAAGTAGTCATGGAATTGAGAATGGGAGAAAGAAATCTAGGGACAAACATTAAAAAATAATCATAGAACTGGTGAGAGAATAAATGAGTTCATGAGAAAAAGGAATAAAGTAAAAATGGCATTCGGTTGTTATGGTCTGGAAAACATGGAAAAGTGACACCATGAACAAAGAAAGACAGAGGGGCCTAGAGAAATAGATTCAGGAAGATTTTGGGAAAGGCTATGAAAGCAGAGAATATGTCAAGGCAGGAAGTGCAAGCAAACAAAGGAGATAGTGTTCGACTGCTTTTGAAATTAGTTTTCTACATGAAGCCCGTCTTCTCCAAGTTGCAGGCCACTGCTACCATGTCATGAATACAGTAACAGTATTTCAAGTGGTTGTATTGTATTACCTGATCTTTTATGCCTTGGGACAATACATAGAAAGCTAGTAACCAACTTGAGTACTTCAAAACTTCAGAGTTTAATGTCTCAGGTTAGCTGAAACACCTAAATAACTAAATGTGGAGTTTTGTTTCTCCCTCTGCCTGTTATCTGTAAGTCTGGGCCTCCAAAGACAGTTTGTTTTTCTGCAGTTTGGGAATTAGTAACATATATGGCAAAGTTGTCCACAGAAGCACTCTGCAATGAGGAAATTGTTCTTTTTTGGTGCTGTTCAATATGGTACCCCTTGGCCCACAAGGATAATGAATACTTGGAGTCTGGGTACTATGACTAAAGAACAGAATGTTAAATTTATTCTATTTTAAGTAATGTAAATTCAATAACTATATGTGGCTAGTGTTTACTCTATTTAGCAGTGCAAATCTAGATGATAATTGCAGCTGAGGAACTGGGTAAACTAACCCAGTAAGTAATAGAAAAAACACATGAAGAATCTCCAATAGTGGTAAAATTTAGGAGTGGAAGGAAGTTGAGGAGCCATAAAGGAAATTATGGGGGGAAAAGTGGGTATAAAAACTCCCAAAACTAGCTTAAGAAAAGCTAGGGAAAAGAGTGGCTAGTCTTATCAGCAGAGATGTAACAGGTGAGGGAAAGCAAAGATGCTGATAATATTTCCATTGACAGTGATTATGAGTGATCACAATGACCTTTGATACCTACCAGCGTGTAGTAGGGGTAGGGGATTAAATTGCAATGGGTTTAAGAGTGACCCAGCAACCAAAATTAAAATGCTAATAAAACTAGAACTATAGTATCATGCATAAAAATTATCTTAGAAAAAAAATAAAGACTCGCTTTTCAAAAATTATATGTGGTCTATCTCAGAGTCATTGGAAAGAGCAGACTGAGGACATTGAAGTGATTGCCTATCTTGAATTCTAGGATGTTTGCAACTTTAAGGTGCTGTGTGCTGTTATGGTTTGTGTCTAGATGTCCCCTCAAAGTCTCATGAAGTCATGGGGGCAGACTTCTAGAGTTTGTGCTGGGATTATTGGTGTGAGTGCTACACACACACTAGAGTGTGTAGCCCACATACAATATAAGGATCTGTAGGTGGATAGCCTTTATACAATATGAGTCTTCTCTAGCAGTCCTCCCTTTTTACCATTTTTGCTCTTTTTGCTTTTGCTATCTTCTACTACCATTAACTGTTGCCCCTCATCTACATCACCCTACATTGGAACCAGCTGATTACAGACTAAAATCTCCATAAACTGTGAGCTAAATAAACATTTTCTTTCTTCATTTTTGGAATCAGCAATTTTGTCTCAGCAATGAGAGGAAAGTAACCAACATGGAATTCATTACCAGAGAAGTGGGATTGTTGCTGTGACTATACCTGATCATGTGGCTCAACAGCCTTTGGGAATGGCTTGTGGGAAAAGTTTGGAAAGGTTTTGAGATGTCACCTGAAATAGTAGTATTGGAATGCCTTAGGCTGTTCTGTATGGGAGATTCTGTTTGGGGCTCAAAAAATCAGTAAAGACAAGGCTCAGGAGGTTTCTGCTGGGAAAAAGAAATGCTTTGGTTGTTGGACTCCAGATGATGTGTGTTATGGCTTGGCAGAAAGTTTTTCTGCATTTTGCTTTATCCAGAGATTTTGCCTGAGACTGAGATTAAGGGTGGCAGACTAATTAATCTGGCAGAAGAAATTTCAATGCAGTTGAATGTTGGAGTGGTGGCATGGTTATTGTTGGGGACTTTTAGACAGATTTATGTTAAGAATCAAGAGCAAAGAGCAGGATGATTTAAAATGTGAGTTTGGTCAGAAGAGACACTCCAGTAAAACTGTGGACTACAAAGATAGAGCTGAGATCTCAATTGCTGAGAAGGAACAAGAGAATATAAAAGATGATCTGAGGGCATCATAAGAAGAAGTGAATCTCCACCCTTTGCAATCTCAAAACTGTAAGAGTGAAAGACTTTGCTTTGAGGTGAAAGTCACAGAGTGCCATGTTTCAGAATGGCAGCAGCACAGAGCATTTGTTCCTCAGAATCAGTTTCAGAGTGCTCAGCAATCCAGGCACTCAACTCTTATATCCAAGTAAAAAGAAAGCCTGCTACTGCTCCAGCTAGCAGCAGACCTTGACATCATCCACATGGCACTGGTTTTAGGCAGATGCAAAATGCAAGAGTTCTAAGGTTAAGAAGGCTTCCACTCCAATTTCAGAAGAAGGCCAGCCAGTGTGCTCCTGAGAGGGCGGTGTGTGAAACTGTGGAGGTAAAACCAAAGGTGCAGTTGGAGACTCCAGAAGTTTGAAGAAGCCAAGCCACATGGACTGTCTGAGAAAAGCTGCAAGGAGGGAGCAGAGCAGGCCCAAGAGGGAAGCCATGGGAGCTATAACCACCAGAAGTGCCACAGAGGTGGAGTTACTCAAGTCCTTTGGAGTTCACATCTTACCACAGATAGCTTCAGCTGTTCCACATGGAACTGCAGGACTTAACATTTGTCCTGATGGATTTTGGACTTGCTTTAATCTCAATGCTTTGTATTCCCCTCTTTGTACCTTTTAGAATGGTAATGTTTATAGTGTGACATTGAATGTTGGAGGTGTTTAACTTTTCATTTGTACAGGATTTGCAGCTAAGACTTTGCCTTAGATCTTAGAGGTGACTTCGGACTTGGACTTTTCATCAATACTAATTGTTTGGACTTTGACAACTCTTACAAATGGACTAAATGTCTTTTTTATAAAGAGATGTGCATGAGTCTTTGGGGGACCAGAGGCAGAATGTTATGATTTGTGTCTGGATGTCCCTCTAAAACCTCATGCAGTCATGGCGATGGAATTCTAGTTTGTGATTGATTTGTGGTCCAATACAAGGATTATGGATGTGAGTGCTATACCTACCCTATGGTGTGTAGCCTACATACAGTATATGGGACAGAAAGAGTCTTCTCTCTGCTCTCCTCCCTTTCTGCACTTGTCGCTTTTGCTGTTTTCTACCATCATAAACTCTTGCCCCTCTGCCATGAGCCACACTGCCTTGGAACCAGATGATTATGGATTGAAACCTCTGCAAGCTGTGAGTTAATTAAACCTTTCCTTCCTTAATTTTGAGCATCAATTATTTTGTCCTAGCAATGAGAGAAATGTAACTAAGAAAGGTGCATCATTAATTTTATAACAAATATCTTTTATGAGAGGAGAAAGGAAATTGTCATTTAAATGCACACATTAACTTTAACAGCCAGACTTTCTACACTCAAAAGAATACAGTATATACAAAGGAAAAGTATTGTTCTTTAAAAAAAAAATGATAGGTTTTTCCTATTAGAGGAGGAAACTGTTGCTATATTGGATGGATTCCAATCAATATTGTCACAAATTCGCAGAGAATTCTGGCTAGACAGTCATGTAAACAGGAACTACAGTAGAAGACACAAAAAGGTTTCCAAGAGAAGTAAGAATTTTAAAAGAACAAGGAGTAATGGATAAGCAGAGGGGTAGGTGGGGCTGAATTCCCAAAGGAGTGGAGAAGCAATACTATATTATCCTCAGTCAATTACAGAGACAGGACCACCATAGAAACAAAAAACACACTGAGCACATGTACTTTGGAAAGACCAAATAGTCTGCTGTGGATTGAATGTACCTCTGAAAAGGATGAATTGGAAATGTAATTCCTAAGCCGCAAGGTGGAAGAAATGATCTATTCATGAGAGCTCTGACCCCACTTTTGCTTTATTGTTATAAAAGCAAAGTTGGCCCTTTTTTCTCTCTTTTGCCTTGCTTTCCTGCCCTTCCACCAAATGACACAGCACAGCAAGATGCAGCTCTGCAAGCTTGGACTTTCAGCCTCCATTTTAAGAAAGATCATCCTTTGTAAAGAGCAATCTCAGGTGTTCCCACAGGACAAGGATTAAGGCACATGCTTAGGTTCAGTCTAGTTTCAGGCAAAGACACTTGAGCTCAGATGCCAACAGATCTTCATCTGAGGTGTGGTCAATGTCACCAGACACAGTGAGAAGAGACCCAATCCATTTCCACCTCTCTACTCCCCTCCCACCCTCACTTCCACCTTCCCTGCACTTCCGATCTATGAGGTACATGGAAAACTTTCCCAGTGGATATCAGAATTCTGCCCATTTATCACCTCAGGCTTTCCATGACAATTGAGAAATATTTACTTTTATTAAACAACCATAGGATCAGAGACTAGGGCAGAGATTTTTTTTAAACAAATCGCCCATCAGATATCTGACTTC
Source organism: Hydrochoerus hydrochaeris (assembly GCA_004027455.1). Taxonomy (NCBI): domain Eukaryota; kingdom Metazoa; phylum Chordata; class Mammalia; order Rodentia; family Hydrochaeridae; genus Hydrochoerus; species Hydrochoerus hydrochaeris. Next base: position 83,033 of record PVLA01006676.1, on the reverse strand, counting down.
AGACCGGTACTTGTCAAACTCCCCACACAAGATGATTATTTGTTTCCTTTTTGCTAATCCTTAGGGACAGAAACATGACACTCTGCCTTGCTTGTTTGCTGCAGGATTTTATCCAGATGTTGCTTATCCTGAAGAGAGAATTGTGTTTTCATGGCAAAATGCACCAGCCTTGATGCTAGGATCTTTGTTCCGGTGTGTGCTATATTTGCCTCAACACATTTGGGTCACTAAATTTCCCCCAGCAAATGTTTTAACATCTTTTTTCTTTCTTCCTTTTATTCTACTCATTTTGAAAATAATAATCTTTGCCCTTTTGTCCAGTTTGTTACTCTTGTCTTGTGTGTCTTTTTTAATTAGGGAAATTCAGTGCAACATGTTATGTCTCTGATTTTAAATGTCGACAGTAAAGCTCTCCAAACTCATGATTTCCATGGCAAATGTAACTCAGTCTCACTGCCGAGTCACAGAGGCACAAGCATTAACATTTTATGCTATATGACAAAATACTGCACTTTTGGAAAGGGCCAGAATTAATGTTACTATGACAACCCCAAATTTCTGACTCTTATGCACGTAAAATTTAAGGATACGTTTCCATTATAACGTGAGGTTATTTATAAAACCTCACTTGAGCATTAAGATATTTATTACAAGTTCTCACTGAGACTCCTAGAAAGGGTCATTCCCCTCCCCATGCCAATGGACATCACTAAAATTGATGTAGTATATATGTGGTCACAAAATGTTATGAAATCGATTAAAATCTTATTTCTTTCCATAGCTGCTATACTTACAAACACATATATACAATATGCTGCACTGGATATAAATACAAATAAAACATAAAGCGAAAACATATAAAATCTCATAAATATACAGTATCCTGCCTTATCAATATTCATTTATGCATATCTCTGCACTCACGCATTAATAAAAGCACATATATTGGATTTGAATGTGTGAGGGATGGGTTGGGGAGCTGTAATCAAGATATTCAAGCTTTCTTCTTCATGGAGAAGTATTACATTATCTCTCTCAGCCTATTATGTTTTCTGAAATTTCCAAATGTATGTTTTGGCCTCTTCAACTTTAGTCTTTTGCATTTAAGTAATGAGAAAGTTAAGTGCAATAAATGGATCACTCAAGGGCATTACAAAGAATGTTTTGATCTATTTAGAGCCTTTAACTTCGGAGCAAAGGCCTGGTTTAGTGTGACCTTAGCGAATTCAAATTGTTCTGTTTCACTAACAAGTGAAGCATATATTTCAATAGAATTAATGTACAACTGGCTTCTCAAAAAGACTCCTTTGTGGGGGTGGATTATAAACTGTTTAAGACATATTTTTAAGAAAATATTTCAGAATAATATCCACTGATGAAAAATTGAGAAGGTATCTAATCTTGCAATTCTCTCTCTCTTTTCTGTGTGTGTGTGTGTGTGTGTATTAATAATTAGTGTTACATGGTCAGATTTTTTTAGAGTATTTTTTTTTCTTTTTGACACAGTGCAGGCTGGCTTTGAACTCACTTTGTAGCCCAAGCTGGCTTCAAACACACAGTGATCTTCTTGCCTCAGCCTCCTGAGTGCTAGGATTATAGGCATGCAACACCATGCCTGGCTACATGTGTAGATTTCTTTTTCAAAAACTCACAATGCTGGGATAGCCCCTTTTAAGAGAACCATTTCTAGACACTGGTACTCTGTCCTTGGCGGGTGGGGGGTCAGGGTCCTGCACTCTTTTCTTTAGTTATCATTGACACAGGGCTAACCTCAGCAATACAACTGTTTCCTGTTTTCTGGGATGTTGCACCCTTAGATATCTCCCTTTTCTATGGATTTGGTCATTCCTTTGGCAACCATAAGTAAGGCACCAACATCCTGACCAAAGACTAATTGTTTAATGGAGCCAGGGGAATAATGAGTAAATTAATTTATTAGAGTCACCCTCCTGTTCCTGAACCAGTTATCTGTATGAGATGTCCAGTTTATGAAAGATACGTGTGTCTCTCAGTGAATAATGGGGAATTTGCTTTGCTCTCTCTCTCTCTCATTTCTAGGAAGAGTTTAGAAAGGACGTTTACATGGCACTTCCCACGTGCTCTTCTGAAACAACTGGAGGAATACAATGGAGGCCGCGTGGGACGCGAGGAGCACAACACAGGGCCACAGCCGACCTCAGAAACAGAGCCTTTGACCTAATGATGGCTCGCATTTATAGCCTGTCTTTCCCAAGGACAAAAGGTGGTGCCAGACACTTCACCGCTGTCCCCACACTAACTCCACAGTGGTGAGTATTATTCTCCCATTGCATGGATGAGGCTACGATGTAACAGAGGACTTAAGGGCTGCTTAAGTTCACACAACCAGAAAACAGTAGCTTCACAATTTGAACCCACGCGGTCAGGCTCCGGACCACACAAGAGTGCTCTGCCCGCTCATTTCATCAGCCCTCCTGGACAGAGTCAGTGTTTTTAGTGCAGAGCTTTGAGCACTTCTTGAGACACCCCTACTGCTGTCCCCTTGTGGGTAGAGAACTGTTTTATGAGGGTAGAGTCATGAGGGTCAAAGTTTGTCTCACTTTGTAGCCCAGGCTGGTCTCTAATTGGCCTTCTGCTTCAGTTTTAATGGTATGATTATTTTCTTTATACTTGTATGGGCCCTTTTTCTTATTATTAAGATGATCTCTGATTTTACAAAATTTTTAAACTGTCAAAACTATCATTTCTTAGAGTTATGTGTTATTAATATCCATCTTCGGAGTAGCACCATAGCACTTAGCACCCTAACATTGCTGTCCTGTCTTTTCTATGAACCTTTTTCATACATCTTATAGTCATTGCTAATATTTAACTTTAGTGGACAATAAACTATACGTTGAGAACTATTCTTGTGTGTGTGTGTGGTACTGGGAGTTGAACCCAGGATCTTTGCACTGAATTATATCCCCAGTTCTTTTATTTATGTTTTATTTAGAGACAGTCTTACTAAGTTGGTAAGTTGTCCAAGCGGGGCTAAAACTTGTGGTCCTGTTCCCTCAGCCTCCCAGGGTCCTGGGATTAAAGGTATATGCCACCATGCTTAGCTTCAAGGACCATTCTAAGTTTGATGTCTTTCTTGTTTGCTTTATATCATATGCTTCATCCAATCTACGCTATTTCTTAATAGTTCAAATTTGACAGTTTATTGTATATACTATTTGATTTATTTACAATTTGTAAATTTTTCTATTTTTAAACTATTATATGTAATACTTAAATGAACATCTTTGGTGCTTCAGATTGTTTCTGACATGACAGAACAATAGAACAGATAAGCATAGAATTACTGAGTCAGGGGGCTCTGATCCATTTCAGGCTCATTTTTAATTGCTCCCTAGTTCTGCTAGAGGCCCAAAACGTTGTTATTTGGGAAGGTTGAATAGAGGGATCTACCATTCCTGTTGTCAAATTGAACCACCAGGAAGTTCCACTTTGAAACTAATGAAGTGACTGGCTTCCAGAAGTCACATGTCAAGAGTATGGTTTTGACTTTCATGGAGGACAAGTAAGATCAAGTTGATGTGAAAAAGAAAAAACACTGTTGGAAATATTGTATACAGTATTAGTCAATAAATAAGAGTAAATAAAGTTTGGCTCATTGATACACATCATTTTCTTACATTAGAAAAATGTATGTACGATTCTAATTTTGCTTGGATAGGAAACCCAGTACTAAAATGTCAATAACTATCCAAGAGTGGTCGACACAATGCAGACTTTTCACTGGCAAAGAATGTGCCACCACTTTTCTCCATTCTGGCATTACTATCAAATGTATTATCAAAAGCTCAATGTCTGACCTTGACAGCTTTAAAGGCCACTTTTCTGGTGACTCTTCACTTGTCATCTACATCTTCCTTTCATGCACAGTGTCCTTACGTAAACACCTACTTGAGTGTCACATGCTGGCCCATTTTCTTTAGTTGCCTAACTTGGTGATTAGGTAATAAGCCATGAGCTGGCCTCTGTCGTATCTACGTCCTCTAGGAACGCTTAGAAAGAGGGTCACATTCCTTACGTTTATCTGGGGATCTCCCAGAATCCATTGTATATTCTTTGGGGAAATGCAGGCAAAGCATGAAACAATTTCTATCCTCCTATAACCCTTAAGCACTTGAACTCCCCTTACATCATAATGACCTCTATTAAAAACACACTAAGCTAGCAAGTGGTTCCCCTGTACAACAGAAACATGGGCTGCCAGACAGGTACCTCTTGCACTGTTGGAACTACAGCACAGTACAAGATCTCAGCTAGAACTTAGCAAGTGGTTAGCAAACAAACTAACACTGACACAGTACTCATTGTGTGTACCTAACCTCTCTCTGAAAGAAGAGGACCTCTCTGAAAACCTCCTTTTCAGTTTAGTTGAGGTATAGGAAGCTTATTCTGTAACCCTGAGCCAGGAATCTCTACTTCTCCTGGAATGAGTTATGTTTTGTAGAAATATCTTTGGAGAGTGCTTGTGTTTTCTAGAGAATTATTATTTTTCAATATGGAAGTGCTACAAACAAGCTTTGATCCTTTTCTGTCCCCTGATCATTCCCTCTACGGTTTCCAGAATTACTTGAAGAGAAGTACTCACTTTGTAAACATTTCTTTGTTAGTGACCGTTTGACCTGCATGTCTCAGTGAAGAATAAAGTTGTAAAATGTGACTAAACAAGGCACTTGAGGAAAAAAAAACTTCAGGGTCAATGCTCAAGTCAGCTCAGCAAAGGAAGGAATTCACTGAGTGAAGTCACCAGGTAATGAGTAGGTTAGAGGCAATTGAATTCTCTGGAGATGTCTTAAACTCTTGGGAGGGCTAGAAAAAAAACAAACTTGTTGATCCAAAAGGTGTCTCTCATGCTTCAAGTGTAGAAGTGTCCAAAACTAGACGTTAAGATAAGATGAGGCAGTTTTAAAACAGGGAGTGACAGTTTCCTCTAATTTAATTTTCCATCAAAAACCTGCAACAAAGAAAATGCAGAAACCATCATTCAGATCTGAGAGATCGGGAAGTAGCTAATGGAACCATATATTCATCATATTGATTGGTCCATTGATTTACCCCTTCTTAAGCTTCCATTTCTTGGTCCTGTGCCAGAGACGCTTTAAAGAGCTTAAACAGAACTTACACCAAAGTATGCCAGTGGCCCCCAGAGAACCAACCAGTTACCTTTCTCTGTTGTCACAGGTGTCACCACACAGGTGGAAAAAAGAAGTGACCAGAGGAAACCACAGAGTTCTGGATCCAAAAGACCTACTAAACCTATCTAATTAAGAACGCTGACTAGGACAGGAAGCAAGAAAAATCCTAAGTGGTGAACCTAAATGGGTGGACTAAGTGGACGCAAAAAAAGAAATGTTGCCCAGCTAATAAATATTGATGGATTCTTACCTCAGAGTCAAGAATATGGATGGAGCACATTCGCTTTCCTAGGATCAATCACAGAAGTTCTCACACAGTTAGTGCAATTAATACATTAGTTATTAAGCTGTTCTGTTTAAGAACCACTTTGAGCATTACTCAAAATGGAGATTCCTGGACCCACTTTCAGAGAGTCTGAGTGAAGGAGGTCTTCAGATCCAACTTGGAGAATCACTGCCAACAGTCAGAAAAGCTTCATCTGGTTAGGGACAGCTAGAGGTTAACTGGAAAGGTACAAAATAAAGCCTAGTTGATACGAGAATGATTGATGACTATCCCTTCACCCATTCATTCTTCTATGCACAGTATTCTGGAGAGCTTCCTGCCAAGCCTTGAACAGGAGAGATACAAAGACTGGTATTCATTAGACAGCTTTGATTGCAGAAGCAGAAAGTGACACAAGCCAACTCAAGCAAATCAATGCAATCTTCGAGGACGCTACAATTTCATGGCCTGGAGTTCTACAGCCTTATAGGCAATAGTAGGGGAGCTAAAAGCTCATCACGATGGTCTGTCTCTCATCACTAGGCTCTGACTTGAGATTCTCTGTGTGTGTGTGTCTCTCTCTGTCTCTTTCTCTGTATCTCTGTCTCTCACTGTCTCTCTGTCTCTCTCTCTCCCACCCTACCCTATCTTCTTTCCTCTCCTCTCCAAATGTTTCATTGTTTCTCAGTTTAGAAGGAAAGAAATGCCAGCCCCAAGCCTTCCACAAAAAGTCACTGAAGCTGGAAACCCAGCTTGAACTTGGATTAGTTGCTACTACGGTACAGTTAATATGAATACAAGGTAATGTACAGGTCAGACCTACATGAAAGGGAGTAGGTTAACCTTGAGTGGGAAGGATGATTATAAATTTGAAGTTTCAATCCTACTCCTTCTAAGCCTTCCTTCAACCTCAAATCTTCCCATCCTAAGCAAAGATAACACCCAAGAAATCATACAAAATGTAGCCTTGTAGCAAGAAATTAATGTTCCATAGGTTGGTTTTTCTTGGAAGGAATTTGATCTCAGCACAAGATCAGCTATGACATGAGTGTCAAAATGATCAAAGGTTTCTTACTCTCCTTATCTTCTCTTCCCAAGCCTTCATAACCATCCCTGTACGTGTGTTTGCCTTTCTCTTCCTCAGTAGAACAGCTATTGTTAGTCATTTGTACCCAGTGTCTAGGCATTGACTGGATCTGACCTTTAGTCCAGTGGAAAAGATAACCACAATATGCCTAACAACATCCATTTGAATGACAGAACATTAATTTCGTTTCCCCAAAAGGGATCCCCTTTCCTGAGGCATTGGGCATGTGAGTTACTCTTCAGGCTAAGACTTTGGTGACTCCATATTTGGGCAGTAAAACAAATCAAAGTGGACACATTATGATCAGGAGTCATGATCTCAAAAGCAGATATATTCTCAGATATATTTTTTGGCATTTCATGACCTATTTGCTTGTATCAGGAGAGTTTCTGTTTTTAAATATTTAAAAGGGGTGAAAAAGTTCATTCAGCTTCGGTGACGGGCAAACCCCCTGGTACCCTTCCACAGCCCGCTCAGAATCCTTATCTAAAAAGATTCATCTTGCAAAGGTTGAAGGTGGAGGTATAGGGAGGGGGAGCTGGATCACAATTTAACGAGCTTTCACATTCTTTACCCACTCTGAAGCTTGAGGGGCTTTTCACCTACCCAGGTGTTCTCCGGCAGCCAGTGTGTGTGTGTGTGTGTTCATCTGTGTCTGCACGTGTGGTGTTTTTAAATCAAGCCATGACTTCTTTTCTTGAAACTTTATAAGCTGTTCTGGATTTAATCTATTCATTTGAAGAAAGAATTACCAATGAGCAGTTAAGCACTTGACACTGAGGTGCTGACAGAGATTCCTGTGGGAAACAGGAGGCCCATTTCAGTGAGTCTCCCTTGGAGCACAACATGGACAGCTAAAGCTCTCCGCTGAGGTGCATGGCTTCTTTGTTCTTTAAGACAGGGAGGAGCTATGTTGTGAAATCCAGTAGGATTGGAAACACCGATTTGTTCCCACTTTTCTACCCTCTGGGAACACACACTAAGGGCAAACACTCCACCCTGAGCCACCTTGTGGTACGTGTGAGGAACAACACTTAGAGACAAAGAACACTTTAGTTTTGTGTGACACAAACAGTACTTTTAAAGTCCTCTGAGGGATGTGTGTGGTGGTGATTCTGGAAGACTCTGTAGCGCCATGCAGCCAGTGGGCCCCAGAACACCCTCCTGGTGTACTCTGCATTTTCTGGAGCTTAACTCCTCAGCAAAATGGTACTGCTGTAGTGATTAAGAAAGAAGGCTTTAGAGAGCCACAGAAACGAGTCCAATTCTGGTTCCTTCAGTCACTGGGTCTATACCTTTGAACCAGGTATTCAGCCTCTCGAGCCTGTGAAGAATGAATGGTATGGTGGCACCTACCCCACAGCCTTGTGTGTGGGAATTAAATGTGGGGACGATGAGAAGTCTCTGGCACAGCCTTCACTGCACAGAAGCTCAGAACACTCTGAACTGGGTGACAAGGGCATACACCACCCTCAAGCTGCTTTGAGGAATACGTATAATTACTTTTCAGTATGTTCAAAGACCTTACTGCAGACACGATTTTTGAGCAGAGGGATAAGATTCTTTTTAAAATGCTATTATTCATTATATTGGTTTCTCTCCATTAATGAAATAGAGGTTTTTTGGCTTTGTTTTGTTTTTTACCTCATATCATTTATGAAGAGGATGTCGACTTGGTGTCAGTGCAGACTTTGACAGCTTCCCACTCTTTGTCTTTATTAGGCCATTTTGTCAAAGGAGACACTTGAAGGCATTAGATATTGATCTGTTGAGCAGTTCACAGATCTAATGGCATGTCTGATCAGATGAAACTTGTCAGTCACTCTGGATTACCAAGTAATTGCATCTAAAGCCCAACTAACCCAAAACCAGCAAGTCAAACATTTCTTTTCCATTTCTTCTCTACATTCTTTCTGACTGTTTTTATTTTAAATATTGATCTCCTAGATACATCTGAAAGAATTGTCCAGGTCATAGACTTTTCCCTCTACAAAATACAGTGAACAATCTGTGATGGAAAAGTATGACCTAAACCCAAGAAATTTCAATTTGGAGTCAAACCTGGCAGGATAACGTTTCACTAAGAAAGAGGTAGGTAAGATAAATCATAGATGGGGAAGAAGTGAAATTTTACATTATTGGCAGGTACCAGATTTGCAGGGAGATATTTCTCAGGCTAATTTACTGAAAGATCTTTCTTTGGCAGGTGAACTCAGTGTAATAGTCAAGGTTCCAGATAATAAGGTAAGGCTATTACTTTTCTTATCCAGTTAAAATATAATTCAGATGGTGTGGAAACCAGAGTCAAGAAATCAGAAGAATATTCAAAGCAGGGACATCAATATTTTAAGTCTTAAGGATAGAACGTATGTTCTTGGATCATTTTCCTTTTTAAAGTTATTCAACATAAAAATAACAGTCATGGAGAAGATAGCTATTTAGTTTTCCATCTTTGCTAAGGTGCTTAGTGTATTTTATTTCTTGTATTTATTTTTAGAGGTGCTGCATGAGTGGGGATTTTGCTTAACAGCACAGAACAAAAAGCTCTTTAAAGTGGTTGTTTGGTTTGATCTTTAGAATAAAAATAATGTGTTCTGCAGGTCATTATTAGAATTAGCATTTGACAAATGAGGTTCCAAAAGTTGAAGGGACTTGTTCAAGTACACTCTCTCTGTAAACATGCATGCTGAGATAAAATGCTGTTATTAGGGGCTTAAATGCTATGCCAAGAAAATTTATGAAACTCCCTCCCTTAAAAATCCATATTCCATGTAGACTCTGTAGCAATGATAGAAAACCTTTTAGAGACGAGGGCCTGACTGCAGCCCAAAGCCCACTTAGTGATGGCAAGTGCCAACACTGCCATTAGACCTGAACACGGAGGTTCTAGTTTAGAGAAAACAACTCACACATTAACATTTTTTGGCTTAAAAGAAAAACAACTCACATGTGATAGGTTCACCGCGGTTCTATGGTGTCTTCCAAATCATTTTCATACATGAGAGACTGAAGGTAAGCAAAGAGACCAAAAGGCCTCATAGGCACTTTGCTAGCCCTGTATCTGGGACCATTTCTTTCTGTATATATGAAAAAGCAGCAATGATAATAATGAAGCATCAGATCCCATATTTCCTCTCAGTTCTTTAGCCAAATAGGAAAGAACCAGCCTTCTACCTGGCATGGCTCTGTTTTCAAACTGATCTATGTTCACTATCTAGATTTTGTGTGGTTTTTATTTTGTTTTGTTTTGGTGAAGACAAATATCTTAAGGAAAAGTCAGGAATCTGAGCCCCTAAGTGTATAGGTAAAACCTGTGTTTTACAGAGCATGGTGTTTAAGGTATATCAAAATCTCTTAACAAGTAAAGTTGTCACTATTATACATAATAACAAATTAAGGAAATATCAAAGTCTCTAGTGAGCAACATCTGCGAGTTTAGTGTGGAATCTGGAGGCAGAGAGCAGACAGAAATGTGAACACTCCAGTCCACGCCGCCTCCTCCCAGCCTTCCACCTGCAATAGACTGTATTCATACCTCCCAGAGGAAATATGCTATTACTGATAATATCATCACTGAAACACTGGGAGTGGTTAGATACAGAGCTCTGGCAGTGGGTTAATAAAAGGCCTAATGAAGAACAAAAAATTCTGCCAGTCGCTGTAAAAAAATACTGCCCTCGGGAAATTATAAATCAGGCATCATGGTGTGAAGTTAAAAAAAATGTGTATATATATATATATATATATATATATATATATATATATATATTTGGATGTCTGACAAATGCAAGAGTGGGAAGACTGGTGACGAAACACATATGTCACTGATGCCCTTGAAGTTTCAGTCCACCTCAGCATGATGCAGTTAACGCCTCAGCAGTGCAAAGCCAAAACCACATTTGCTCAGCCTCCTCAGCTCAGGCTGCACGGCGTGGCAGAAACAGGATGCCTGCTCCACAAATTAGTTGTAATTCCCAGAGCCCCACTTTCTTCTTCCCTTTTTACTTTTGCCTTTTTTCATTTGTTTGTTTGTCCATCAACAGCATTAATCTCAATAGACTCTTAACTGCCGCTCCTGGAAGAAAACCTGTATTTAGGGTTTTCTTAATACATCCACACTGAGCTTGACTGGAAAGCTCAAAACCGAATGGAAATTAGTTTTATGAGTAGCCTCAATGACTCTGTCTAACCAATACAGAAAATGTGATGAAGGAAGCAAGCCAAAGGGATGGTGTGACTAATAGCTGCAACTTAACTTTTTACCTTTTAGCTAAATTGCCAGTGGTCTAGAAAAGAGCAGCTCACACCCTTTCACATGTTGGCACCCTGACGCATGATCACGGTGGCTCCCCAATACCACTGGGGTCCACTGCTTCAGCTTTGCCCCCTGCTGAGTCATTGCCTGCCTGAGTCCCGCCATCCAAATGACCAGCTTTTTCCCCAGGGAAGTCATCGGCCAGGTTTTCACCTGACTGATTATGTATCAGCTGCATGGCTCCGCGAATCTTGCAGGAAAGATGGCCAAGCCGGCCGGTGGGATCACTAGCAAGGAGAACCTCTCCACACACTGGAGTGCCGTCTGCTGCAAACCACATATGGCTGAGGCTGGTATGTTTCAATGTAGAGTTGAAGAAGTGGAGAGAGACTGGACTGTTCCAGGAATTCCTTTCCAGTTTTTAGGTTATGGGAGTAGACTAGGATGTCTAGGATACTCCATTGTATTTTTCAGACATTTCCCAAAAAGTGATTCCAGGAAGCAGAAAAACTTCATTAGAAAACCTTCAAGTTCCCATACAAATCTCCAATAGCTACTACAGGAGATAGCTTTACTTGTAATAAATATCTCGGCTTTTCTCCTAAATTCTCTTCCCTGAGCTTTACATTTTTTAGGAAATCTCTAAAACACTACCATATCTACCATTATCCTGGTTTCAGAGGATTTCTGTCTCCAGATACAGAAACATATTTCTTTGTTTACTGTGATGAGTGAGAAACAAACAAACTGACTCTATTCAGGATTCAAGGGTAGGGAAAACAGGAAAATAAGGCAGTAAACAGGAAAAAGAACGTGAAGCGTGGTGTGACAGAGTATTGATTCCGATGTGCTAGAATAAAACTCTAATAGAATGTTTACTGGCACATAAGGCAAGCCAAGTGGAGAAGGAAAAATGGCATAAGATTTTCACATGTAAAATGTATGGTAATTGTAGGTATTTGTTTGATATTCTGTGCTCACTCATTGTCACAGAGTCCTATCTAAAACTAGGTTGTATCCTTATTTGATAAAACAATAAGTTAGTCACTCTGTGTTATCCCCCTACTTCTTAAACTTTACTTGTCCAGAAATCCAAAAGATTGAGAACTATCACAGCAAAGGTGCAAATCCCTATCCCAACACCGTGGAACCAGTAGACTCAGGTACATCTAAAGTACAGATCCAATACAGCAGTTCAAAAAATACACAAGTTCCCTTTCATTCCAACATCAGAGTATCAAGGTCAAACTTTTATTTTGAGGACCATCTTCTTTATACTTAGCTTTGAGAAAGAATTAATCTCTAAGAGATGCTACTAAAATGATTCTTCCTACATGGAGACAAAAATGAGACCAGTGGCTCCCCAGCACCTGCTCTCCTCTGAGGCAAGTAAATCTAATTATTCAATCATTTTAGTTTATGGAAGCCAGCTTGTAGTTGATATTATGCAATATCAAATAACCCAATCAAGTTTGGTTATCTAATAGGTCATAATTGAATAAGTTATTTGCATATAAACCCTACCCACATGTAACAATGAAAGTGAAATGGCAACTTATTCATCCCCAAGAATTAAAGAAAACACTTGTATTTTAGGGTCAGTTTCCACCCAAAGGAGAGAGTGGGACCACAGACCATTCTTTACAAAGTGGCACCTTGAAAATATTATGCTGGTGATGAATGAGCCATGCCTATAGACCACAATATTACCTTGCTAGATTCTTTATCAGTTTATTTTCTTCTATTATCCCTTGAATTTTAGTTCAGTTTGCACACATGCTTTCACTGTACTGATAGATCTTAAAATGTCTTAAGTCCACATCTGAATTTGAAGTACTAAAACATCAATCCATAACTGAAGCAGGAGTGAAAGAGTAGAAGCCATTGCACTGACTTACGACTAGCTGCTTAGAATAGAGAGAGAAAACTACAAGCACAACCGTATCGCCCCCATTTAAAGATTCTTCACACTGGCCAATTTTAGAGAACTGGGGTGCTCATTTACTGATTATCCTGCTGGATGCTGTTAGGTGATCATTAAAGAGGACAGAGATTTAAACTTTGAAATATTACTATAAATTTGGACATTCAAACAAAACTTTTTGTGAAGTAGCAATGGTGGAAGCCATTTGAAAAATTCTTAGAGAACAAACTCAGTGGAAATGTGGAAGTAGCATCTGTTAGTCACTGTTGGGAAGCCAGGCTCTGAGAAGGGTAGGGACACTGGAGCGGCAGCAGGTAGGGTATAGAGCCAAGCATGGGTAGAGGTGGGAGGTAAAACAAGGTTTTTGTATTACAGGAGAGATAATTTAGGAAGATCAAGATGACTGATGTCTGGAAAAGAGAATAAGCGATTGAGCAAAGACTTTAAGAAAGCAAGAAAGTGTGAGATCTGGAGTCTGTATGGAGATGCCAACATGTGAAAGGGGAAGGGACATGGCCTTCATTTTACTAGTGAGAAAGAAGGGGAGAGATACTGGTGCAGACAGGTTTGGATCACCTATTTTAATGATGAAGAAAACAATACATTTCTTTTCCTTACGACACGAGGCTATTAGCTGAAATGTGGGGGGGGGGAAGAAGGCAGAAAAAATGTTTGAATGATGCTAACTTTAAAACACAGAGAATTGTGGATAGGGTTTATAATTAATTTGAGTTCCCATATTTTGATTCTTTTCTTCAACCATTATCCTTCATCATGTTGCAGATGTGGAAACAGCAAGGAATCATAACCAAGAGTGAAATTTTATAAAACTTAGATGGCAGAGGACAAGAGCATTGAGAATATTTGAGCTGGATTGTCTGTAATAATGGATCATAAAACTTAAACTAGAAAGAAAGAGACATAGCCAAGTATGGTGCCCACGCCTGTAATCCCAGCACTCGGCAAAGTTGAGGTAGGATGATGTGAGCTCTATCTCTGATTTGGCAACTTGGCAAAATCTCTTCTCACAGCAAAAAATGGGGCTAAGGATGTAATTCAGTGTGAAAGCACTGCATTCAATTCTCACTATCACAAAAAAGAATAAAAGGAGAAATGAGCTGAAATACTATGAACACATAATAAATGTCATTAAGTGGGAAGTTGAGGTTGAAGAAAAGGAAACAGACATTTGAGATTTTGGGGTGGATAGTAATATGAAATAAAGAAACTGAAAAACCAAGTTCCTCCAAATGACAGAAGGAAATGAAGAGACTGAGGGCAAAATTTAATGAAAGCCAAAAAAAAAAAAAAAAGCCTGGCAAGAGATTATAAAGTCATGGTCACTGGAAGAAGATGATGGTCTTTCCAGAAAGACTGATCCTCAAAGATGCAAGGTAGGAGAAAGAAGGAAAATCTTGGTTTACAAACAGCAGAATGCAAAAGAAGATAATTATGTCTTTTCTCAGTTTAGAGGGCAGAGAATGACAAAGAAAGAAATGGAAAATCTCTTCACAAAAGAGAGCAGCTAGGGCTGCGGATGTATCTCAGCGGTAGAACACTTGTCTAGCATGGGCAAAGCACTGAGTTCAATTCCCAACAGAAAGAGAGAGAGAGAGAGAGAGAGAGAGAGAGAGAGAGAGAGAGAGAGTAGGACAGCAGCTGGATTTCAGTCCAAGGAGTACAGTGGAAAGTCATTGAAAAGTCTGAGACTTGAGGTGCTTTACTTACCAGGATAGAGGTCAAGACTTGAAAAGGAGGGGAGAGTAAAGCCTAAGCCGGAGGTGTTAGGATAAGAGTTCAAAGCATGAGAGATAAGAGGTGAGCAGAATGATGAGGCATGATGAAGCTGTTCCTAGATATTGCTTTTTATTTGATGGTGGTGGTGCTTCTCTTTGAAGATTATTAGATCATAAGGACTCTCAGTGGGTATTCCATTGATGGATCCATAACTCGATGGCATTAGTGAGGTGCAATAGAAATTTAGAAGGTGGGTCCTAAAGGGAGAAGGTCATGGGAGTGTGACCTTGGAGACTAGAGCTTGTTGTTCTCTCTCTCCCTCCCTCCCTCCCTCTCTGCATCTCTGTCTGTGTCTGTGTCTGTGTGTGTTTCTCTGTCTCTCCTTCCTGAATGTCAAGAAATACACAGCTTTCACCTGGCACCATAATGTTCTACATTACTTCAGGCCCAGTGTAATAGAAGCAGCTGACCATGGACTGAAACTTCTGAAACCTTGAGTCAAAATAAACCTTTTCTCCTTTAATTTTATTTCTCTCAGCTATTTTGTCATAGCGACAGAAAACTAATATGGAGACTATCAAAGCTTTTCAGGCAATAAGTTGTCTCTCTGATAAAAAAAAAAAAACATGGAAAGGTCAACCAGATCAGTAGCAAAAGCAAGAAATATAACAAGGCATTATCACACTACTCACTATAAAACACTGCAATTCCTTACTCATTAGAAGAGCTTTGTTTTTCACGGGATGTATTTCAAATGAGGGTATGCTATAAGTAGAAAACAATACATACGGGTTCATTAGTCTTGCTCTTTTAAAGATAAATGCTGTATGTGGGATAAATGCTGTGAGCAAGAAATTATAAGCAGGTTCCCATATGCTAGATATCTATTTCTACAGCTCCTATCATCGTGGTTTCTGGGCACTTTGACAGATAGATGAGGCTAATTCAGGCAACGCTGTATATTCAGAGGAGTAGGTGAAAATCCTCTTTCTCTTCAGCGTTCTGCCTCAAAAAACAATAATTTGTTGCAAAATAAGAAGAATAGAAGTTTTCCTAAAGTGGAAATTTAAGAGAAATGGCAGCATATTTTAATATTTTGATTCCAAATAATAATGTTAAATGAATTATTCTTTGATCAAGGTGTTTGAGAATCTATCTCAGGTAAACAGTCCTCAGTGGTGAAGCTGTGTGTTGATCTTCACAGCATTATATAGGTGGAAATGCAAAAGCCAACCACAAAGGAAATAAAATGTGGCAGATAATTTTTTAATAATTTATGGTGTATATTTCTCTGAATATTTTGCAGTTAAAATTATATTTGTAAAAACTATGGAACTATTGGAGAATCATTATAGTATAATGTTAAATGAAGAAAATAAACTTTAATATTATAAAAACATATGCTTCTAGCTTCAAAAAGAAAAAATACAAAGCTGAGAAAAAAGCTTGAATATTGAGGTAAGGAACAATTTTTTACTCTTTGAACTTTTCTGTATACTTCAAATTTCCATTATGGAAAATGTCTTATTTTTAAGCATAAGATAATTTCATGAACCAAAGGGTTAAAAGATGGAAATTTTACTAATAGTAACATTTTTAAAAAAACAAATGTGGATATCCAATAAAAATATCATTGCTGGCTGGCCATGAAGTATTTTTTTAATAACTTCTAGTGAAATTTTTCTGAAGATACATACCTCAAAATACATTCAAGTGTGGACAGTTCGACAGTTTCCTATAAGCATACAAACCCATAAAACATACTGCTATCACACAATACAGAACAAGTCTATCACTTTAAAAGACTTCTCTGTGCCCCTCCTCAGCCAAATTTTTCCACACTTGTAAAAGAAGCAGCTACTTATTTGGTTTTTAATCACTATAGATTATTCGTTTTTCCTGTTCTGGAAGTGGTTACAACTGGACTCACACACTTTTGCTCTTCTGAATCAACTCCTTTCAGCATAAGGTTTTGAGGTCAATCTATGTTGTCGCATGTATCAATACATAGTGCCTCAGTTCACAAACTTACTTTGTTCCATGATTCTGGGAAGAAGGCCTCTGTCCAACTCTTCACTCAATGCAGAGGTCACCAATGGAAGTAAAGTTTTGCCAAATGTCTCTGTTTGCAACCAAATTGTACCTGAACAGAAGTACTCATGAACTGAAGTATTACTTTGGTTCCTTTTTATTGTTTTACATGCATATCCTATCTTGAGTATTTACCACACATTTTGATCTATTAACCTATTGACAGTCATTTAAATTGTGTCCATTTGAGAGTATTATGAATAAAGATTTTTGTGGACATTTGTTCAAATAATTCTGTTGGAATATTAGATAAATATCCATCAGAGAGATTCATGTATTATATGGTATCTATATGTTTAACCTCAGTTTTAAAAAAACCTACATACTTTTTCAAAGTGATTTTAGACATAAAGCTTCCAGGAGAAAACAAATCATTCCAACCTTGAAATGGGTAGAAAATTCTCAGAGGAAACACAAAACCATAAAAGAAGAAATTTTAAATATAGGACTTCATCAGAGTTAAAAATTCTCTGTTGTAAGGACTGTACTAAGGAAATAAAAAAGTGAGCAGCAAACCGGGAGAAAATATTTACTCCGTGTGTGTGTGTGTGTGTGTGTGTGTGTGTGTGTAAAAGGACTTGCATCTGAATATAAAAATAACTTTTACAACTCAATGATAAGAATTCAAATACTCAATAAAAACATAGGCAAACCGATTTGAGCAGACATTTCTTCAAATAAGATAAATAGATGGCAAGAAAGTATATGAATACATGCTCAATATCCCTAGTCATCAGAGAAATGCAAATTAAAAGCATGATGAGATGCTATGATACGTCCATTAAAATTTGCAAGATTAACAATACCAAAGGTTGACGCATGCATGGAGCAACTGGAACTCTCAGACATTGTTTTATAGTGGAATGATTCTCAAATAAGTAGAAAGTCAGTGCTCAGGTTTACTTATTCTCTAATTCATTATGTCTTCAGATTTTGCTAATTTCCATAGCTAGTTTATTATATACAGCATAGCTAAATATTAAATAGAGTTATACCCCAAACTCAAGTCTCTCCACCATTCTGGTTGCAAACCAAACTGGACGAGAACTGAATCAAATTTCCCCATAATATCACCATTGACTACAACCACTGAATTTGATTCAGTTCTCGTCCAACTAGGTTTGCAACCAGAATTGTGGAAAGAATCAAGTTCGTGAACCAAGTTACCCCTGTACTCTTTACACCAGGAAAGAATTATTATTGGTTGACAAATTGTTTTAGGATAGCTCCTCTAGAACACTGCCAATTCTAACATTCAATACCTCATTCCAACTTTGTTCTATTTTAATGTCATAAGTCATTTTAGAGACTATCTGTGTCTCTTTATTACCATGTAAATCTTGTAATACCTTTGGCTTAAAGGAATAAAATCAAAACCAGAAATAATTAGGAAACTCATGAGTGATCTTTGAAATTATGCATCAATTCTGAAAGCTAAATTTTCCTTTGAGTAGGTCAAGTTTTATAGACTCAATTAGAAATTCAACTAGACTTGATTGTGGAGTTCGAACTATGAGATGAGGAAAATTCAACTATGGCTATATTTACTCTATCACATTAATTTCCTGTAATCTCACAATCTATAAGATATCTTAGGGGTTTCTTTGAAGGAAAAACAAAGGCTAACTCCTGAATTTTATCAATATTACTTCCCCATAACCCTTATTTGCTCCATTTGTAATTGTAATTTTTTCCAAGCCTAAAATAAGATATTTTAGATGCAGCTGAGATGGTCATAACTGATATATATCATTTGTATACAAAGTATAAAATTTCTACCATATTTTGATGATTTATGGAGATAATGAAATGGAGCATTTAAAATCCAACTTTTTCATTATCCTCTGACAGTGCTATCATGTAAAGCTATACTTTACCAAGTGTTCTCCTCATACCATAGTGGAAACACGTTTTGGTGATACAGGTTAGATTAGATAATGCAAGTAGTCTGTAGTTCCCTCAGTTCTCTGTGGACTCTGCCCTATGTCACCTTACAGGTCCCTTTTCCATATTGCTTCATTGTTTACCTCTTCCTACATTTCTTTGAAAACATAGACATATGCAGGTTAAATTAGATGTTGTTTCTAGTACAGTCTGTGCCTTCTTGGAGAAATATATTTAATTAATTAAGAAAAATAATAGCATTCTGCAAGAAAAACAAAAACTGGAAGGTCAAAACTCCAGCTAAACTCATTAAGCCATTTTGAATGACCTCAAAACTGCAAACAATGCTCAAGTTCTTGGGAAAACTTTGCTTACCTGGCATTCACAATGCATATTAACTCCGAAGTACAATCCTGCCAAAAATGTAAACCAATCACTGTTTACAAATGTGAAAGGAAAATTAGCACATAGGCACAAAAGAAAACACATCTCTGGTGTCGACCTTTCTGTAAACTTCTGTACAGGAATTGTGTCTGCTGGATTTTGCAGAGATGTGACGGGCTGAGAGAAAGGTACACCTGGAGTCAACAGTTCAACCGTAGACTGTCGTAGGCTAAAGCTCTCTGAGGACTGTGTTTATCACTGGTGAGTCCTGATTTACAGTCCCCAAAGTCACCAAAAAAAGAAAAAGTCATGCAAAGGTCTCCAACCTTGGCTACATTTTAGACTCACCAGAGTGTTAAAACAAACAAACAAACAACTCGATTACCCCGATTTCTTCTTCAAGATTACTAAATAAGACCCCATGGCCATGGGACATGAACATCAGTATTTCCCCAATACTCCTAATAATTCTGATGCACAGTTAGTTTCAAAAAAATTTGTATTAAAACAGACTTTAGCAGCAGTTTTCAACTCAGGTTTCTAAAGCAATAGGAAAAACAGGAAAATGGTGAAGTTTCCACGACCCAAGAGAAACCACCTATGCGACTTATAGTTTTGTTTGTTGGCTTGTTTTGTCTTGGTTTTGGTTTTTGTAATTCTAGGTAGCAAACCAAGGGCACTGTATCACTTAGCCATTTTTATTTTTTTCATTTTGAGACAGGATCTCACCAAGTTGCCCAGCCTGGTCTCAAACTTGCAATTCCACTACTTCAGCCTCTTGAATTCCTGGGATCTTAAACCTAGGCCACTGTGCTCTCTGCACATGCTCTCTGGTTTGGTTGGTTGGTTGGTTAATTGGTTAATTGGTTGGTTTGGCTCAATGTTGTGTCATGAAAGAAATTAATTTCTTTGATAAGCAAAAAATGAAGTGAACAATGATATAAATATTTTTAGTAGATTAATCTCTTTAAACATAGGCAGCATTTGGGAACACTAACAAGATCTCTGGTAGACCTCTGTAGTTTTTGCCTTCAGAAATCCATTCTCCTTTCTGAAACAACACTCCTACTTTGTATTGAGGAAAGATCTCTCCCTCTGGGTCAGTCTAAGTTTAGTTGAGCATACTATGCCTGGTTCTGGGACAACCATGTAGCCCAGGTCTGGATAGTACAAATAGTACAAACTCTTAAAGTCACAATAACTGGTTCAAGTATGCTACAGAGTAACAAAAAGTCAGCACCCGGACTTTTCTAGAGTGTTAAGTAGAAAACCTGAGCCAGTATGACCACATGAGAAAAAAAACCTGTTAACAAAAGGTAATACAGAGGAACACAGAGAATAGCTAGAAGGCACAAGCAACACGACTTCGCTCATAAACTTGTCAATTAGTAATTAAATAAACTTAATTTTGTTGAACTTTTAATTCATTCATTCATTCTGTGAAGGCACATTTGAGCACAAATTCTGTTGTTAACAGCTAAAACAGATTCTAATGAGTGCAAGAGCCCTGTGTTAGTGACACTGGCAGAACCACAAAGACATCTAGTGACACCAGTGCTGGGGAGCGCACTTTGTTCTAACAAAGATCACACTAAATCTTCAACTTCCAGAGTGAGAACCTCCAGGAAATTTCTAGTCAAATATTGGGTGCATCAATAACTACATATCAAGTTGTGTCTGTCACCCTACTAGGAATAACACGAAAGTGAAAATAAATAAAGAGCCTGGTCCCTACCTTCAATAAGCTTACCACATAGTCAGAGAAAAAGCAAAAGTTAGAAGTAACAAGCAAGCACGTAGTCTTCAGCAGAAAAAAATTATTAATTCACATTGTTTAAGTGCTTTATGTGAGCCAACAACTCACGAAACCTATAAAGAATTCTAAGGTGTACGTAATACAACCACTACCCTCAAGTCGCATGTAGCCAAGGATGAAAAACAGAAACTGGAGATTTATCTGCATTGCAAAGCAGCATATTATCATTTAATAATCAAAATGACCTCTCAGTGTCTTAGTTACTTTCTTATCCCTGAGAAAAGCAGTAGACAAATTACGGAGACCTAAAATTTAAAAAAGGAAAAGATTCTTTTGACTCCCATTTTCAGTCTAGTGCAGGCTGACTTGAAGGCCAATACAGCACAGCAGAAGGCGTGGGGAGAGGACAGCTGCTCACTTCATGGCAGCCAGGAAGCAGAGAGAGAGAGGCCTGCAGAGGAAAGCTGCTTCCACCAGGACAGTCAGGAAACAGAGAGCTGAGGGAGGAGCCAGGAAGGGAGGTGCTCTGTTCCAGGCCATTCTCCCAGGGGTCCACACTCAACTGGGCCCCACCTCCTAACACCAAGGCAGCTATAATGACCCCATGATCCAGTTATCTTCTGAAAACCCTAATTCTATGTACATGAAATTATTGGGGGTCATTCCTGCTCTGAAGCACATCACTCAGTATTAAAATCTTAGTGACGAGCAGAACAATTTCTGATTCACTCTAACAATTCGAAGTCTCCCTGTATGGCTTCCCAGGGTCAACAGCTTCAATCTTGGAGGCTCGTGTTTACACCTAAACACTGTATGTGTGCAGTTGGATAACTCCACACAGGTCCACAGGTCCTCCGTTTGCCCTGTTGAAGTATATCACCTCCTCAAAAACAAAACAAACTCCCCTCATCCTCCAATCCACCATCACTGTCAAGTTTTTCATCATTCTCCAATCTTTTATCATCCTTTAATTGTCCATCATTCTCTCAGATTCTCCAATTGTGTGCAGCTCAGTTTTCCAAATCATGCGAGTGCGGCACAGTCTGGTTATTGCACCAAGGTAGAGAAGGAGGTGAAAAGATGACTCCTGCATAGTAGCATTGGAGCCGCACTGACAGAAATCTCTTCTTCTTGTCTTTTTCTTCTGGTTGCCTTCATCCCTTAAACCTCCAAACCCAGATTTCTTTGAAAACAAGTTAGCATTGGGTACAGAATTGTTTTCCTATTAAAGAGTAATTTGTTAATTCAAACAAGTAATTTGCTAACTCGCCAATGTATGTGTTCCCGGGTCTACATGCTGTGTGTATATGGGAACACGCATGACATCCATGTCTATGTATACACAGGTTAAGGATTTGGAGCTTTGAAAGAAAAGAGAGATTCAAAAAAGTTGAGAATAAAATTCATCAAATGAGGCACCTTATTTGCTTTATGTACCCCTTTGTCATTTCTCCAGGGGGTTGGGTAAGAGAGAGATTTGATAACTACTGCAAATATTCAAATACTCTGAACACGCAGAATTTCTCAATAAAGGAATTACAGAAAATGTAAGAATTAAAGGTTCTCTAGTGTCTATTCAGCTACTTTACTACCTTAATTTTCCCTTCGAATTCTTACTAACTTTTCTGTTAATGCCTGGATAGGAGAGCACGAAGCACTAAAATGGAAATTACATGATTTGGCTACTTATAATTCTTATTTTTAAATAAAAAGTTGACATTTAATTGAGTGATGGAATAATAATGTTAAAATATTAGCCAGCATGATCCCCACCCACACACCCCAAGTGGTCTCTTACCATTCTTTGGCTTACTCTCTGCTCAGTCAGCGAGGCTGTTCATATCTAATTGTTTCAGAGAAGGGCTGTGACAGCAGAAAACAGAGAAAAAAACTAATCACTTCTCAGCCTTTGAATTCAAAAGCCTAAGTGATGAGGCAAAGGGACAGAAAGAAATCATAACCTGCCTGGCAAAGTATTGAGGATAAAATCCCAAGCTTTCCCTGAACTCTCACAGCCAAGGTAGAAAACAGTGTTCCTTTGGTGTAGACAGAAGCAGGAGCAAAGGAAACTCAACACAAACCCAAACTCTGCTGTCTCCCCAGGTGAGGGGCTTTGTCCAGCTCCTAGGCCACATCCAAAGAAGGGAACAGAATCCCAAGAAGTTTGTCAACTAGACTGAACCGGAAAAGGTAAATCCTAAGGAAAAAGTGACTGCTGAGTAAATTCGGGCAGACAGCACTTCAGACAATGCCACAGTTTCCCATTCTACTGTGTAGCAGAAAGGGAGGGGTTATCTTTAGTCAAGGGTGGTCCAGAGACAACGATAGGTGGACCACTGGACCTGAATTGACCGTAGGTACTAGAAGCAGGTATGTACCCATCATACTCTGGCTGGACTAACAGCTGGAGCCCAAATAAAACAAGAAAATTCACAGCCATTGTAAACAGAGATCATTGAGGAATAAATAAAGGGATGGATGTCTTCAAAGATGCCCGTATGGGAAGTGACATTTAGGAGTAGATTTTACCTACCCATACTTCTGCCCAGGCCGTTACCCATGATGCAAGATCTTAACATTAAATAATTTATAAAGGCAGATGGAATATCTGTTAAGAGCTATAAAAAACTGACATATTCAAGTTATCAAAACCTATTATCCAGCTGAATAATAATGTTCAAGTGACTGTTTCTGATGCAAAAATTTCTTTTTCCTATTGATGATCACAAATGTCTACGAGTGATCTCTTTCTAAAACAAAAGTGATCAAAATTTTACCACTGACAAATATGATCAGCAGTCATCACATCACATTAGATTGATAAGAGCTGAATCGTGTGAGGCCACATACACCAAAGGGATCCCTTGAAATCACGCTCAGTAATGGTGCCATTTTTCCATTCCCAGGGTGATGAGGTTTAAGACCAGAGCAAGACAAACCTCTGAGATTCTATGCTTGGAGTAAATCAAAAGCATTTATAACATTACTCATCTAATGCCTCTACCCCTTTGTGCTCCTTTTGCATTGAGTGGTCAAATGTTTTAAATCCAGAAGCAAAGTGCTACAAGAATTTAAAAGGGGTAAATGGCAATGGCAACTATGTCAAATATAATAGAAATTCATTGGAATCGACACAGTCCCTGTCCTCAAAACAGCCTGTGTGATAGCAGAATGGATAGATTCTGAAAATCTGTAAAGCAGGCATCCCCAGCCCTTGGTGCCACAGATTGGCACTGGTCCGTGGCCTGTTAGGAATGCAGTCACACAGAAGGTGAATGCCAAGCTGGCACCCTGGCTTCATCTATTTCCAGCTGCTGTTTCCATCACTCTCTATCACGACTGCCTCAACTCTGCCCCAGATCATCAGGCATTATATCCTTTCCAGAGCAAGAACTCTGCTAGGAACCGTGTATGCAAGAGATCATCCCTTCTGAAAAGTCCTTCCAGAAATTCCAATTTAGGCAAATCATTCCTCCTCTCTGTATCCACAGCACTGAACATGTCATTATAGCATCTATCCACCTTTTATAACGTCTTGAACCTAAGCCTGCACTAGATGTCAGCATCCATCAGAGGAGGGCACAGGTCTTCATCTGATCTGCTCAGTAATGCTATGTTACTCACATGGCACTAGGCATGAAAATGCAACCCTGGATGCTCGGGGGAGGCCTGCAGTCTTCCGATGCTGTCAGTCACTTACCCCTTAGATGAGCTCCCAACTCTTACCAGTACTTAGCACGCGATGATAATGAACAAACATCTATTTCGACTTAATATCTTATATTTCATTTGTAAAAATGGTTTATCTTCAAATCGGCCCTTTCATTAGAATAAGGAGTAGAATGTGAAGAATTTGTGTTTATGAGTAGGTTCTGCCGCATTTTCCCCACTCTGCAAACCAAAGGCACTCATGCATTTTCACCCGGAGAGCAGCAAAACAAACACGCAAACAAACAAAAAACTCAAAGAAAGTGAAGATATAAATTAAGTTTCCAGTTTAGTTTTTATACCAACTTCATTGCTATATAACAACATGTACCCATTTTAAGTAAACATTTCTACGAGTTTTAGCTGAATTTATTGACCCATGCAACCATGACAATGGAAACATTCCAGCATCCCAGAAAATCTTTTTTAGCCAATGCTGACAGCCTCCTGGTCCTGGGCAAAAAATGACCTAAATTAGACTTGTCTTTTCTAGTTTTATAAAAATAGAATCATTTTGTGTGTACAGTTTTGGGTCTGACTACTTCTACATAATGCAATGGTTTTGAGATTCATCTGTACCATTGCCCGTATCAGTAATTCATCCCTTTTTGTCGGTGAGCAGTAGTCCATTATATAGATGTACTAAAATTTTCCTATCCATTCACCAGTTGATTAATATTTGGCTATTTTGACTTTAGACTATTAATATTTAGGTAATTATGAATAATGCTTATTATGAATAGCTACGTAAGAGTCTTCAGGGTGTAACTCTTCCCATTTCTCCTATATGAATACTTTAAAGTAGAAATCATGGGTCACATGCTAACTCAGTAAGAGATTGCTCAGCCAATAAGAGATAGTTGCACACGCCTGTAATTCCAACATTCAGGAGGCTGAGGCAAGAAGATCATTGCAAATTCTAAACTAGCCTGAGCTACACAGTGAGCTCAAGGACAGTCCAAACTGCATAGTGAGACCCTGTCTCAAAAAGACAAGAGTGAGAGAGACTGCTGAACTGCTTTCTAATGTGACTGAACCATTTTGCATTCCCAACAGAAAAGTATAAGAATTCTAGTTGCTGCACATCTTTACCAGCATTGAATACTGTGGATTTTTATATTTATGTCAATCTATTTCTTACCGATTTTGTGGCAGACTAGTGTCTTGATAACTACAGTAGAGTTCAGGGAATAATTAAGCCTTGCAGACTAACAGTAACTGACAGCTCAGTGAAGCTCATTTAGTGCAGTCTGGGGCAAAGAAAGTAGCCAAGACTTTCTGAGCCCTACAAGTGAGAAGGGAGGCAAGAAAATGAAAAGGACTTCAGCACTCAAAACATCAGGCTGGGAGGAGAAAGAGCCATCCAGGAATCACAGCAGTCACCCACGTATCAGTATTGAACACCAGGATCAAAACATGGGAAAAATAGTGATTTTTATGACTCATAGGAAATACACACAACAAGATCATTGCAGAACACAAGATTCTCGTAGTGTGAACCTGTGTCCTTAAAGGACTTAAAATAATTCTCAGGAGCAGGGTAAGAGTAAAATTGTATTTTCCTTAAATTAATAGGGCTTAAACCCTAAGTTCACAAAGTTCATATCCAGAAGTAACTGAGTTTACTTAGGAGTAACAGAATTAACTTGTTGCCCAGCAGATTGATTTTGAGTACAGACAGATTGATATTTTTATTAAAATGAACTTCATTTCTGAATACTTATATTTTCTATGTAAAAACTCACACACAACGTAACAACTTCTATCCACTTAAAGGTTTCTATTAAGCTGTCTACACTTGATTGCCATCATGTGTATGTTGGTGGTGGTGGTATAAGTTAGAAAAATGTATAATAAAATAATTTGTTCCAATTAAGTCTTCAAAAAAAAACCACTACTGTAGTTTTGTTGTTTAGAAAGCATCCTTGGTTAGTGGAAATGTGAAGAATTTTTATTAAAGTAATAAATATAATTCTGACATTTATAGTTGAAATTTTTAAATCCGTGAAGGCTTTGAATATCAGTATTTTCATGAATACATCTAAAATAATCTATATACACATCATGTATGTGTTTATATATACACGCATTGTGTAAGTTCTTGATAGTTATTTTTCTAGAAAGTCTCCATGAGCACAGAATTAGTGGATACCTAGTCATTATCCATAAGAGAAATACTGATTAGGCTCCGGTGTGCCTTTGGTCATATTTTCAGCGACTATTTAATATGTAGCCTTGGTTTTGTGTGTTTTCATTTAAAGACAGCGTATTTACATCTATTGTCAGAGCGCTCACATTGGACCTTGGTCAGCGTCCTGTGACTTATGTCTTAGTCACTATAGAGCACTAGTTCAGCTAACACACTTCACATTTCATTGCACGTCACATCACGGGACTCTGCTTACAAATACTGGGCAGCTCTTCAGGCCTCTGCACTATGCTCAGGGCTGATTTTAACAGTGACATCACCAAAAGCACAAAGTTGTTTTTTTCTTTTTTAATGCAGCAACAAAGAGACAATAAAAGGCATTACTTTACAGTATCAGACCCGAAACAAATGGGCTAAATACTACCTGTCTGACCTTATTTAACAGTGAGAGTGTCCAGAAACAAGAAACTGAGTGTCTTTGAATGACTGTGGAGGTACTGCAAGCTCTGATTTGGGGTAAAGTGACAGGTAAAGTTTAGCAGTAGAGAATTCATAAATATGGAATCAATAAATAAAGAGGACTGACTCAGGCATGTACACAAATAAGTGGACCTATACACGCAGTGATAAGTCCTAGGGAAATAAAATTAACTCTCTATGGATACTTGACAGATATTGAACAATCAGTAATTTTAATAAAGCATTAATAGGTCAAAGGAATTTAACCACATTTTTTCTCTCCAGAAAATCAATAATATATAATCATTTAACACATCCTCTAGACTAAAGTATTTTGCATAGGCGATTCCTTTGTGAAACAACAATTTATGTCTGAAATATTAATGTCCTAGAATTCAGAAACCAGTCATTTGTGGCTCTATCCTGTCTGCCAGAGTCAAGTATTTTATTACTTGAAGTTCCCTCTTTTTGGCCATTCCTTAAAGAGCCCCAAATTTGAGACTTTAATATTCAGTGTGATGTCATACTTAATTAGCCCCCAATTTACCCTTTCATTTTCTAACCTCTCCCCCAACTTTTTTTTGCAAAAAGTCAATATTATGTCTACCAAATTCTAAATAAATTTATATGAAAGAAAAATTATGTAGTTTTTTATTGTATATTTATGCATTTATTTTTAAAAATAACTTAAGACTTTGAAGATAACAATACACACTATATTAACCATTCTTAATTTCTTATTATTTTGATATGAAATATGTATTTTTATTGTTTTTTTCTTTTTAAAATAATTTGAAAAATGATGCTTGAGTGATGAGTGTAATCCTACATCATGACCATACTCAATATAGAAATTCATCATCAATTTAAATACCAGAATATTAGGTCTGATACTCTTTATTCATGTTTTCAGAACTTTAGTCATATTTTTCTTGTTCTGAAGATATGCTTTTGGTTCAAATGCCCTGCAATGAATTCAGCATCTGTCCTAGTACAGATAAAACCAGCAAACAACACAAAAAGATCTCATTATGGAAACAGAAAATATAAATTTTCCTAATTAAAAAAATTAATGAATAATATTGTTCTAAACACCCAAAATAATAAACTTTCAAAAAATAACAATATAAAACAATAGGAATTACATCTAACCACAGCACACAGAGATAATCCCTTATACAATGTGTTGTATTTATATATTATTGTTTTAAATAGTTCAAATCCATATTTTATGCAATTCCTCAATGTTTCCACTATCCTATAATTTAAACTATTTATAAATACTATAATATCTTGTTTTGTAACCACTTCATAATTTAATTAATCATTCTCATTCAGTTAGACAAATAGATGTCTTGCAATAAAATAACTTTGCAAAACCTTCACTGTGGAAGGGAAGCCTTATTTATTGCCAGAGCTGAATGTAGCATGCTATTTCTGACTGGTATACACAGTGTTAAATTTACTTTTGTATAATTTAATACTCTAGGCTTTTTTAACTTCCACTTGTGTTTACCAAGGTCAATTCAAATTTATTTCTACCAAAGTTGTGAATCTAGCAATAGAACTTTAAATGGCTGTATTATGAATAAAAGACACTTGAACAGAAAATATATAGAAGGACATCTCTGTCATAAACAAAACAAACAAAAAATATTATTTTAAATATAAAGAATGTTAGAACGATGCCAAAGATGAGTGAGGAACTCATATATTCTAGAGTTCAAATTAACCAGAAAGCATAACAACATAACTTAGGGAAGTTAATTTCATAATAAATTGTATATTTTCTATCACACATGATTATTGAAAAAAATTAGCGTTCTTATTACTCAAACCTTGTGAAATAAAATCAACCTTTTCAAATGTAAGCATTTACTTTATAACTTTAAACATGACAAATATTCTCACCTTAATATTTTGATTCACCCCAGGGAAAATGACTTTGTGTTTACTGAAATGGCAGTTAAGAAATCAAGAAAAATTTTTGTTTCAAAGAAAATTGTTAACCCACTGTTAATAGGTAAAGGGAGGTGTTGGGGGAAGCATTTTATGGACAGGCAATTAAGATATGGGCATAAAAAACTGGCATCAAGAGAAAGGAGACCAAATTAGGATGCTGAAAAATAAATACATATGAGTGGTATAACATGGAGGTAAACTCTGTCTTCTGTCATCCTTAGAATACCCATAAGGTAAGATTGCATTTCCTTGTCACTTTGCAAGAAGATGTGTTCACATAATTTGCGTAAGTCAGTGAAACATAAGGGTATGTTTCACTTCCAGACCTCAGCTTGAATAATCATTTCACAATTTACCATGAGTGCTTTTCCTTTCCACTGTAATCATGGATCCATGTTGTTATGGTTTGTGCATAGATGACCCCTACAGCCCCATGTGGTCACAGGTGGGGCTTTTTACAGGCACCTAGATCTAGAGTATGTGATGCTGGAATTAAGGGTGTATGCCAATTAGTCCACAGATTAACTTGAGTTAGTTCTGAGTGTAGAGGGAAGGCCCACCCTGGGAGTGAGTGCTGTCTACCCTAAGGGTGTGTAGCCTGGACAGAATACAAGGGACAGAAAGAGGGCTGCTGTTTTCACTTGCTGCCGCTTTCTCCGTACTTCACTGCCTTGCTGCTTTCTGCTCTCCATGAACTGTTTCTCCTCTGTGATGCCCCTCTGCCATGCTACTGAGTCTTGGATCCAGTCACTATGAACTGAAACCTCTCTAAATCGTGAGTCAAATAAACTTTTCCTCCTTTAACTTTGGGTGTTGGGTAGTTGGGCTCATCAATGAGAAAAGTAACTTAGAGACATGTTTTCTATCTGTTGTTCTCGAGTGATGACAATGAACAAAGATATATTGCTAATTTACTTTGGAAAGATATTATTTGTACTAAATAAACTTTCATTGTTTTAAGTCATTGAGATTTGGGAGTCATTTGCTACTGTAGCATAACCTACATAATTTATCCTGACACATCCTTTATGAAAAATAGAAACTTCAGTAAAAGTTATAAAATATTTCTCACTACCTAAATGATTTTATCTGCAAAGAACCAAGCAGAATTGCAGTAGAAAGTAGAGTCGTGTAATATGAATAGTTTTTCAAAATTTACAGAACTGGCGATATTTGAGATTTGCCTTTAACAGGCACATAGGACTCCCTCAGCTTTCTTTGTTATATGAAGTAAAGTCGTCTTCTTAATTAATTGTATATTTTCTGTTTTTCATGCTTTTAAACTCCACAAACATTTATTTATAACCTAATATGAGTAGGTAACCTAGAGAAACCAAAGATGATATTAACCTTATTCTTACAACTTTATCATCTAAAGACAAGTATAAAATATTCCTATGGGTGTGTAAAATAGAAGGCAAAGCCTCTCCCAAAACCTCATTCTTTGGAAATAACTGTTTTATCTACATTACAGCTTTCAAAATTTTAATCAACATATTAAATGTTTTTTTTCTTTGATACAAATAAAACATACTCTATATGGTTTTCTGGAATCTATTATTTTCTCCTAGTTCTGCAGCATCTTTCTTTATGGAAAGAACAAATAGCTCAACCTCTATTATTATTTCTAACAGATGTCTTACAGCACATTTAGAAATATCTCACTTTATATATTCCAGCTTCCATTGTACGTTTCTTTTTTAAAATGTGATTATAAACTAGTTATATTATTTATAAGAAACTTTTTACTACAAAAGTCCACATGTCAATTCCAACCAAACATAAGAATATTAAAGGAAAGAAAAAGAGCCATCTTAGGTAGGTACTTGAACAAAGTTGCCTACGGAAAATAAACCTGGTTTATTTTATTTTAATTTAATTCGTTTGTTTTATTTCTCCGCACTGTCCATGAATCTAGCTGTGAACATTTCCACTCTGCTTCTTCCTCACTGCTTTGTTTCTTTTCCAGAATTTTCAAATGCTGAGCAGCTCAGGCTCATACAGAAAACATGTGCATACAGAAAAGGGTTTACATTTCTAAACATTCACAAACAGGTCTCAGAATGCACTCTGATTTGACCAACTCTCAACTCATAGCTTTCCTAGTCACTGTTTCGTTGGGCGAATGACTTCAATTATCTGTGAATTATCTGTTTCCATGTTCATTGTTCTATGTACAAAACTTCTGTCACCGAGGCCTTAAAATATTAATGAAACTAGCCTTAAATTCCTGTTAATTTTTTTAAAGATTTTAGACTCATAATATTTTTTGCCCCTGTCAAACTTCAAAGTTTTAAGAATTTAAATTCGTCACTCTACCTTTGTACTTCCTGGGTTTGGTGTATTACATAGTGATCACTTTAAATTTATGCAAAACTCACTTAGGTTTTCTGTTCCTTAAATGGCCATTTTTTTCACTTAAATCATTCCTCTGTCTGAAATGATCATGCATCTTCTCACGTGGTAATCATTAATTGTTTGTCTCCCTGTTGTTCAGGTTCATGGCAGATGACATGGCAATATCTGTGGTGGATACAAGCCAGGCAACTAGCTAGAGGAGTTCTTTGTGAGTGGAAGTGACAATACAGGTCAGCAGAGATCAATTTAAGTAAGTCTGAAAAAAAGTTTTCAGATCAAATAATTATGTTTTGTATCTGTTTTATTGGTAGGCAGAGCAAGTTCAGCAAAGTAAGACCTCATCAGTACCTCTGATGTAGCCTCAGGCCATATTTGAGATGACAGTGTTTCATTAG
Source organism: Hydrochoerus hydrochaeris (assembly GCA_004027455.1). Taxonomy (NCBI): domain Eukaryota; kingdom Metazoa; phylum Chordata; class Mammalia; order Rodentia; family Hydrochaeridae; genus Hydrochoerus; species Hydrochoerus hydrochaeris. Next base: position 51,448 of record PVLA01006676.1, on the reverse strand, counting down.
CCAGGGTCTCCAAATTAATATGGTGCACAGAGGCCTCCTGGAAATCATGAGTGGAAAATAAACTTTTGTGATACTGAACCATTTTTTGTTTTTTGGTTGCTTTTTAACTGCAGCCTAATCACCTTTCTATCCCACCTTTGCTTTTGGGTACAGTTTTGTAGCAGATGGCGCCAATGTCTCGCATATTGCCTCCTGTTAGCAATTGTTTGCACTTGGCCCAACTTCCACTTCTGGTGCCAGCACTTCTGCGTTGAAGGTGTCCTCTCACTCCTGCAACTCGCTCTACCACCTGTTCAACAGGTTGGAAAGTTCTGGAAACTTCTTCTAGCAGCAATTCTCAAATGATACCTGAAGAGCATGGTTATAAAAGTACTGTGCCCTTGTAACCCTTGGCTGGATAACTGGCAGATGGAATGGCTCACCTGGACTTGCAGAGCGTCCTCGGCGGGATTCTGCTTCAGTTGCTTCCTGGACCTGGAAGCCAAATTGAGCAGTTGTTCTTCAAAAGTCATGTTCCTGTTTTAGTTTCACTTACCCTTTCTCCTACTTTTCCCTTCTACTAAACACTTGGACTTCAAAATCTTATCCCACTGTTTCTCAAGTAGCCCACACTAAGTTAAAATTTAGTTTTAAAAAGTGTTGGGAATGAGTAAGGTAAGGGAGAGAAAGCAGTGTGAGAATGGGTCGAGAGGCGTATAAACAAATAGTACATTTGAAGAACAGTGAGTTATTTGGTTTTCTGGATTCACCTATACACAAAGGGATATAGGATGGGTTCACAAAATACATTGTCAAGATCATGAAGGATCTTAAATGATGATATTTAAAATGATATTTAATTACATAGATTATAGCCTTGCTTTCATAGTGTCATATTTTCTCCCATATTCTGTTCATCTCCCTCTTTATGGATAGAAAAGATGGTCTTTAAATGGATAAAATTAGAGAAGAAGCAGGAGATCATTTTCTTGATCAATGAATTGATGTAACAATCTCTAGAAGAATTGGACTATAGCAGCTCTGCCTTTATAACCTACAAACTGTCTCAGCTTTCTGCCATAATGGTGATAGAAGGCATTTTTTGTTGTCATTAATAAAATTTCATGCTCAAAAAAATCTAACAACTTGAGAGAGATGAGGTCATTATCTACCCATCATGATTATCATGCACAAATTCAAAAAGAGAAAAAGTATCTAACATTCCTTTGGTCTATCAAAAAGCTGGAACTCACAGTACTTAAAAATACAGCTCATGCTGCATGCATTTGAGCTAGACAAAACTAAAAGGACACAAATTCTGATTCTCACATGATCTTAACCAAATCACTTTTCTTTAGGAATCAGTTTTTACATCTCTATCACAATGGGGTAAGACTAAAAGAACAGCTACAGTTCTCTTTAAAAAAAGTTTTCAGATACCAAATAATTATGTTTTGTATCTTTTTTATTGGTAGGCAGAGCAAACTCAGCAAAGCATTCCTATACTTTTAACTTGTTCTACAATTCTAAAATTCTGCGGCAGTGGCTATGTACTGACTCTGCTCTGTAAATCAACTTTCTCCCTTCTGTTTATCTTTCTTTACCTCCTTGAAAGACAGTATGCAAATATTTTCCCTAACCACTAAGTTTAAATGCTGTCCCTGACCTCAAGAAAACTGAAGCTAATTACTTGTTTGCAAATGGTTGAGCCCTGGGGTTTAATAAGCCCTCCAATCCGTTGGAAAAGAACAAGAGAAAAACATGTTTAAATCCAAAGACCCTTTGAAGAGCTGGGGGAAGGCTCTGCATATATCGGGATTTCCAGATAAAGCTCCAAGTGTCTGGAAATCATCAGTGCTGGGGCCACCTAGTCTAAGGAGACTATGTAAGAAGAACTAGCAAATATGCATTATTTCTGTATCCAGGACTCCGCGGGAAGGGAAGAAGAAGGGAACACTTTGGACACTACTGCCTCTATCCAAGGACCACACCCCTGAGTCTTCCCAAGAGACACAGAGACAGAAAATAATCTTAGTCAGTCATTAACACCTAACATATCGATCAACTGACAGAAAGGGAACTTGACCACCCATCAACGTGACACTTGCTCCGTGTGTATCTGATTATAACTTCAGCAGTTCCGTTCTGGCAACACCCAAGTCCAAGGTGATAGGAGGAGGGAAATGGCATCACCCTGAAGGCTTAATTTGAAGTAAGACCTGGAAACTTTCAAGTCTCAAGAGATGGACCAGACTTCCAAAAATGTGAAAAGCCACTCCATTATTCCATGATTATCTACATTTACTATCTATATTTTACCTTTTCTTGTTGCTGGTTGTTAAATCTATTTGAAATTCTTTTCTAATAAGAATCTGTAAATTTTAAGCTGAACAGTTAGAGTTTAATCAAAGGAAGGTATGTTTAGGCAAGTTAAGAATAACTAGAATGTTCATGACCATAAAAACACTGATAAAATCCAGAGATAATGCAATAATTCTTGATGTGATATTAATTTAACATTTTAAAATAAACTATTTGATGAGAAATGTCAAGTAAGGAATATTTTTGAAAGAAAGAAAATATAGTGATATCCAACATTTTGGATATTTATTTACCCACAATTCATTCAAAGCCCAGTTAATGTCTCCCATGAGAAAAACACTTCAAGAATGTAGGGGCCCAATTGAAAAATGTAAAAGTGAAAAATGATATGTTTTCACCTCAGATTTGAACAAGTGTCAGATGACCAACTTCAGGCTTTATTCACCTATGACTGTCAGATGCAGACAAGTTCAAGTTCCTGTGATCTATTTCCAATCAAAAATTAAACCAATCAAAAATTAAAGCCTTAGTTGAAAGGATTGTTTCAGTATTTTATCATTAACTAATAGTAATTTACGTTACAGGAAAGGAGGATTGACAAATTGAAAGAATAAAATGCACTTTTGCAATTTAGATGAGATTACAGCTGTGAAAGGAATTTTTGAACTACTGCAAAGCCAGGAGGGGAATCTTTATTTTGTTTTTTTTGGGTTTTTTTGCAGAATTTGCAAAAAACAATAACTTTAAATCAGCCCTCCAGATCTACCACAGGCTCTGGATAATTATCCCCAATAGGTCCCTTTAGTGAGTCAGTTTCTATTTTTTTCTTCAAATGTAGTTTGTTTTTGACAGTTTTATGCAGTCTTTCTGTTTGCTAAAATAACAGAAATCTCCTATTACAAAAAACATCAACAACTGTCGGGTATTATGTTTCTCCAAGATTTAGCTCTCAGGCTTTCTGACGTTGTGGCTGACATGGCAATGTGAGTTTTGACATTCATGCAAATTCTTCTTTTTCATTAACTAGCTCATGAAAGAGACACTGGACTGCTGTTCTAATTGCAGACCTGAACTCTCTTTATGGTTCCTGAAAGATTCTTTTATATTTTCACTCTGATATTAAAGAATTCAGTAAAAAAAGAGAGAGAGAGAGAACTTCTGCTCCCAACCAAGGTAGAGAAAAATTAAACAATCTACTCTCCCCCTTAAAAATATTAAAAATTAGACAAAATATATAAAGCAATGGTTGACACTAGATCATCAGGGAGTGAGGGATCTGATCCTTGACATATGAGAAATGTGACACAGACCCTATAGTCCCCTCTACCTTCCACCCTAGAGGAGTTCCAGAGAACAGGACAAGGAGGGGGACAAGAAGGTGGAAGGCAGAGTACTCAGTTAGACAAAGAGGTTGCAGCTGGGAAGTCAGGAAATGTGCAGCTGGAGTTCGGCACCATAGAGGAAAGAGCTACAGAGTGGACTCCAAATCTCCGGACTATGTTCCTTGAGAACTTAGGACATTCATGTGAGCAAACTATTTGAGGCCAGAGAGGGGAAAAATCACCCAAAAAAGCTGAAAAGTAATAGTGTTCAGTGAACACTCAGGGTTGAGCATAGTGTCTTCATCCACAAGGCAGACTGCAAAACTACAAAATTCACAATTCACAGAGAATAGTACTCAGGAAAGTGTTCCTTCTGTAGTGGAAAATAAGGAGCCCATGATTAACACCCTCCAATTCCACCTAGCAATTCTTAAACCAAGACCAGGAGTCAGATCGCTTCCAAGTAACTTACCTATGTCCTGAAACAAAGTTCAATATTTACAGGAACACAAAAATACTCAGTATCCTACAAGGTATAATTTACAATATCTGGCATCCAATCAAAAATTTCCAGGCACACAAAGAAACAGGAAAATATGATCCATAATGAGGAGATAAATCAATTGATTAGATCTTATTAAGAACTAACCACAGATGTTGTAGTTAGCAGAAAAGGATATTAAAATGGTTATTATAACTATATTCCATATGTTCAGAAAGTTAGGCAAAAACAAGTAAGGTCTGAAAAAGATCCAGTTCAAACTTGTAGTGACTCAAACTAAACTGTGTGACACAAAAACCACAGTTTCTGGGATAAACAGCAGATTAGAAATTGCAGAAGAAAAGATTAGTGAACTTGAAAGTATAGCAGTGGGAAAGACCAACATAGAACATACAACTTTCTTTTTTTCCCCTTCCATTCTTTCTTTTTTTTCTTTCTTTGTCTCTCTTTCTTTCTTTCTTTCTTTCTTTCTTTCTTTCTTTCTTTCTCTTTTCTTTCTTTCTTTGTCTCTCTCTCTTTCTTTCTTTTTTCTTTCTTTCTTTTTCTTTCTTTTGTGTGCTCTGGGAATTGAACACAGGACCTCACACATGCCTGGCAAGCACTCTGCTATTGGACCTAGACCCAGACAAAAAATGCACAACTTGTGAAAACTGGACATTAGGTCAGCAAAGTGGGGGACAATTCAAGTAACCTAAAATCCAAGTAATTGAAATAATAATAGGGGCAAATATTTAAAGCATTATGCATAAAGTTTTCCATATTTGAGCAAAACTAAAATCTCACTAAACTCAAAGCATCTAAATGAAACAAATGAAGAAAACAATATTAAGGAAGATAAAGTTACCAAAGTCATCAAAATTGATGACAAATATAAAACTTTAAAAGCTGAAGACAAAGGGAATATTATGTATAGAGAAACAAACATATCAGATGTCCAATACAACAGCAAATCAATACGAAAGACAAAAAAGCACAGTACAGCAATATCTTTACACCTAGCGAGATCTTTCAAAAATCAAGACATTCTTTGAAAAAGTTAATCTCTAGCCAGATCAATCAGTGAAAAAAGAGACAATAGACATTGTTAATAGCAGGAATGAGGGTAGTGATATTGCTACAGATTTTACCAGCTTCAAAATATAACCAAAGGAATATCATACACACTTTACAATTTAGATGTCGTGCATAACTTCCATGAATGATACAAAGCATCAGTGTCACTCAAGAAAAATATTAGCAGACATGAATGGCCCTTTCTTTACTAAATAGATTAAATTAATAGTTATAAAACTTCCTATCAAGAAGGCTGAACACTTCACTGGATAATTCTATCAAAGATTTAATGAAAATAATAGAAATTATACACAGCACTTCAAAAAATTGCAAAAGGAAGTTTTATTCCAACCAGAGGTCCAAACTTACCTTGTATCAAAAACAAAGAAAGATAATACAGGAAAAGAACTACACGCTAACATCCTGCATGCAGATTGAGGGAAAATTCATAGCAAGATCTGAGCAAATTCAACACTGTGTAAAAAGTTAATCACATGATGATCAAGCATGTAGGACTGGATTAACAATAGAAAATGTATCAGTGTGACATGATAACAAAGAACCAAGTAAAAGAAAGGTAAACAACATGCATCTCAGTAAGTGCTGAAGAACATTTAACCAAAAACAAGAATGCATTCTTGATTTTTAAAAAACTCAGAAAACTGGGAATAAGAATAAAAAGGAGCTTTCTCAATTTGATAAGAGTATCTAGAAATACATAGCTAACTTTACATACAGCTTTAAGATGGGAACAAAGCAGGAGGTCCACATTCATAACATGCTTTCAGCACAGAATTGAAATGTTAGTCAGTGGAATAAAGCAAGTAAAAGAAATATAAAAACACTCAAATTAAGAAAAAAAAAACTGTCATTGTCACAAGGGACATAACTGTTCATTTGGAAAATCTACTGGAACCTATAAAATCATTACTAGAACTATTAAGTTAACTGAAGCAATGTTTTAGGATAAAAGATCATTATACAGCCGGGCGTGGTGCACACTCCTGTAGTCCCAGCACCTGAGAGGCTGAGATAAGAGGATTGTTGCACGTTCGAGACCAGCCAGGGCTGCAAAGTGAGCCCAAGTTGAGACCCTGTCTCAAAAAGACAAACAAAAAAGTTATACAAACAAATCTACCGAATTTCTATATACTAGCAATGATCCTCAGAAATTAAAATATTGTAAAACAATTACATTAAAAATGACATCAAAAATATAAAATAATTAGGGATAAATCTGAAAAAAGAGTGGAAGATCCCTGTGCTAAAAACTACAAAATATTTCTGAGAGTAACTAAAGGAAAACCTAAATAAAAGGTAAAATATTCTGTATTCACTGGTCAGAAAATCAACAGTCCTTAAAAAAAATTGCCACTCTCCCTCCAACCAATCCACAGATTTAAATCAATCCAAATTAAAATCCTAGCAGGCTCATTTTGTAGAAATTAACTGACTTATTCTAAAATTGAAATAAAAATTCAAAGAACCTAGAATAGACAAAACAATTTTGAAAAAAATGAACAAATTTAGAGACCTAACATGTATTATGAAGTTACAATAATCAAGCCAGTTTGGTAGTGGTGTAAAGATAGACAAATATATGAACAGAACAGAAGAAAGTCCAGAAATAGATCCACACATATACAGGCAAATGATTTTGACAAAGTTTCAAAGGCAATTCAGTAGAGAAAGATTAGTCTTTTCAACAAATGGTGCTGGAATAATTGGATATATACATATGCAAGAAAAAAAATAAACTTTGATCATATCTCACACCATAAAATTAACTCAACATGAGTCATTGACCTAAATGTAAAAGTTTTTTAGGCAAAAACTTTTGCAACTTTGCCTACATAAAGATTTCTTAGATATGATGCCCAAATTAAAATCTGCAAAGGGAAATATTGATAAATCAGGCATCATCAACTTTTTAAAAAATCTGTTTTTCAAACACATTGTTAGTGGAATGAAAATACAAGCTATCTACTGGGTGCAAATGTTCTCAAGTCATATATCTGATTAAAGACTTGTATAAAAACCACATTTTAAAAAATAACAAGAGAACAATGAGTCAAAAGAGTCTAACAGAAGCCCCACCAAGGAAGATATATAAATGAAAATAAGTATACATAAAGACCTCAGCAGCAATAAATTAAAGCCATCATGAAATATCATTACAATCTTATTGGAATGGTTAAAAAAAATTAAATGATAGCTATCTGGTTGTAGCAAAAATTTCAAGCAAATAGAACTCACACACAGTTGATGGGAGTAAAAATAGTTTAGCTACCTTGCAAAACCATTTAAAATTTTCTTAAAAAGTAAAGCATATATTCATATATGATACAAGCAATCAATTTTCAGGTATTTCCCCAAGACAATTAAAACATATGACAATACAAAATCTTCTTCACAATGGTCAGGGTAACTTCATTTCACAAACTGTACACAGAAGAGAGCATAAATAAACTGCCACACTGCACCATGGTAGACTACTACATGGCAATAAGAAGAATGGAACATTGACACAAGAAACAGTATGGATGAATCGCTAAATAATTATGTTTAGATTCCATTTGTGCAAGTTTCTTGGAAAGCCAATTTTAACAGAAAACAGATCAGTGTTTAACTTGAGTATGAGATGGGGCTATGGCAGGAAAAAGAGATACAGAGCCACTTGAAGAAATTTCTGGGAGTAGTGTAAATTTTCATTAGTTTGATTATGTTGAAATTTCATGGCTCTAAAAATGTCAAAATTTATCAAATCATAAACTTTATGTGTTATTGTTTTATGTCAATTATTCCTCAATAAAGCTGATGAATTATTTTACATATGCAGTAAGTAGACTTGATCTTTCCTTCCACACAAGAATAAAGATGAGACAGTGTCTATGGTAACCCCACAAAAATTCTTCATGCAGTAACCTGAGGAAGTATCAGGGTTCTTCTGGAAGTTGAAACTAAGTTGTTTCTGTCTAAAGCTTGAATGGGCCAAGGTCAGATCTAGGTGCTTGGATTATGGATGTTAGTAGAAAGGACCCTCTTTCAGGGAAAAAAAAAATCACAAAATAGAAACATAAAGTTAGTCTTGAAAGTCATTATTACTATAATATAAGAAACTAGAAAATATTTAAATGTTAAAAGACTGAGAAACACCACAAGTAGCATAAAATTCCTAAAAATAAAATAACAACTTATTAACTAACCATTTAACATATTTCAGATTTTTATGGCTTTGTTAAAGTATAATAACATACAAATAATTGCATATGGGCCAGAGGTTTAGTTCAGCAGTGTAAGTGCCTGCTTGGCAAATGCAAGGTCCCCAGCACCAAAATAATAATAATAATAATAATAATAATAATAATAATTGCATATGTTTTTAAAGTATTTGATTTTGAGTTTGGGCATACACATACACCATACCATCATCACAATCAAAATTATAAGCCTACCCATGACATTCTAAAGCTGCCCTGTATCCTTTCACTCTGTGCATAATGTATATGTGTGCTAGAAAGTCTTAACATAACATTTATCCTCTTAGCCGATTATTTAAAAAATACATAATATTTTCAACTACAGGCACTATGTTGTAGAGTAGATCTCTAAAACTGAACCACCTTTATAACTATAACTTTATATCCATTGAACAACTTACAGAAGCAGAAAATAGAATCATGGTTTCCACAGGGTGAGGGAGGGAACATTTGCCAACATACTACTTAACACTTTTCTGTACAAACTCTTTGATGATTGTTCATATGACAACTTTACATTGTCTATGAGCAAGTAAAAGATAATTCAGTCTTTCTTCCCTATTTCTCAATTAGACATTCCATATAGCCCAGCAATCTTCTTCTAGATATCCTCCCCAAAGAGCTTTTATCGTACTGTAGCAGTACATGCATACCAATGTTTATGGCAGCACCATTCATAGTAGCTAAATTCTGGAAGCAGCTTGTGTACCTATCAACAGATGAATGGATGAAGAAAATGTGGTATCTATGCATAATGGAATTCTACTTGTCTATAAAGGACAAATTTGAGACATTTTTAAGAAAATGGATGCACCTAGAAAATATAATGTTGACTGAAATAACCCAGACACACAGATTTAAATACCATATGGTATCTCACATTTGAGTAAGTCAAAGCAAAAATAGAGAGAATAATAAAGGACGGAGCGAAGGAGATGAGGGGCTGGGCGCCTCATAAATGGGAAGGGGTCTAAGAGACCAAGGAAGAGGAGATAGTAGACTAAAGATCTGCTGTGGACAGGAACCCAGTAACCTCACTGAATGTAAACATTATATGCCATAAATGCAAGCTAAGACTAATAATGTCAATCAGAGTGAAAATGGAGAAAGAGGAATTAGAGGAGAGAGGAGAGGACAGGGGAAGGTGATTTTAAAAAGGAAACAAGCTGTTATTATGTACAGGTAGGTACCCACTACCCAAGGGGATTGTAACGTGCACGTACTACAAGCATGTACTAATAAAAAGAATTCCATACACGGTCTTACTTGCTATATTATATTCCCAAGAGGAGCAAATTTTCTGTTTCACTTCACATTGATAAGAACTGAGTCATCTGCTGACAATTTTATATTACTGATAATTGGAAGCCATAGATTACATTACAAAACAGGTTTCTCTGTACTACGAGTATACTGCCCTTCTAATGTTAGGCAACTTGGTATCCCCTCACATCCTGCTAAAATCAGACCAAGCAGGTTCCTGTCACAGTGTCATTTGAGTGAGCACATTTGACAGAATCTCTGTTCCTAGGTGGTCATCTTACACTGTATTTAGTTAAGACATAGCTAACAGCAGAAATGTCTATGACCCACATGAATGCTCCCCTTTAAATGAATCCCCAGTAGAATTTTCTTTTAACTAGATCCCAGAGTTTTCTGTGGTCACCCAGTGCTACTCCACTCTTTGCTGGGGCTCATAGAGTTACATGAAGCAAGGAAAGTTAGAGTTCCTCACCAGTGAGGGATCTTGAAGTGTAAGCTTTCTTAATTGCACAATAAAATGACCACTGAAAAGAGCCTTTTTGAGCCCTTTCCTCTACATTCTTTGGTTTTCCCTCTACTCTCTGATTTCTTCCCCATAATTATTCCCCAGTCTTCTTATTTGCTTAATTTAGGGTATAATAACAGGCATTTGGATTTATATGTGTTCCTTGCACCACCTTGAGAAACATAGCTGTGAATTCTGGGCACATGTAGGGGAAGGGGCAGAAGATACTCTGTAATTATCACAATAATGAGAAATAGATTTTGCCTAAGATGTATCATATAATTTAATATATTGCCTCAGATAAGAAACTATTGTATACATATATATTGTAAAATTAAGCATATATAAATAGTTTGAAAACTTTGCTTCTTATACAAATTTAATCCCAGATTTTTGTTATTCCCATTGGAATTAAAATTTTAATTAACTAGAATTATCAGAGAAAGGCATTTAAATATTTTCTGCCTAATTTAAAATCATTAAAAGATTCTTTTGTTTTCACTGTATATTGTCCAAAATCTTAGTAAATCTTAAGTGGCAACTTTTCTCACTTAACTAGAAGAATAGCCAGAATGTAATCTAATTTGATTAATTAGTTTGCTAAATTGTTTCATGAATGTGATTCTGGAAGTCAATTCTCGTCATACCAGGGGTTTGGAAAAAAATAAAGGTTTTTAATGAAGGTATATATCTCCGGGCGGGTTTCTGTGTCACAACTCCTTATCTTGAAAGTGGCACAAAACCCATAAAGTACCTCAAATGTGTTTGCAGTTGGATCCAGAAGTATCTCTAACTTCAGGTAAAGTGGGATCCAGGAGATCAAGGATTGTCATTAAGAACTTCCTTGTCTCTGACCTCCCTATCTCCTGCCCCAGTGTCTTGGAGTCGAAACTCCATACAGTAGGTACCCTAGAAAAACTATGCTGTCTTTAAAGGTAAGAAAATGGGGAAATCCACGCCATGTTGGAATTTGGGGCGCTGGGAAATCAAGCAGCCAGTTCACCAGTCTGGTAAGCACCTGTGAGCCTACCAGCACCCTGGCTAAGAATCAAACATCCATCTGCCCCATCCCCGCCACTGTGAGCAAGTGGGAGCCAGAGATCTGAGCATCTCTTGCGAGTTTGACCATATGCAATATAGCAAATAAGGGGGATTTCTTTCTACCATTTCTCTGAAGGCAAATATTGTTATCACTGTTTTGATTAATGGTATTGCTCTATTTAATATTCTGTTTTATAAGTTCGGTATTTCCTTCAATTTTGCTGTACCTGACTGAAAGAACAACTATTGTGAAGAAAACAAGACATACTATTGTACCTATTACTGTTATCCTGGTAACCTGCTGTGAAGTTCTGTACCAACTTCACTACAGTGTCTCAATTGGCTTTGTTCAATCTTGTTCTGCTGTATTTTACTACCTTCAAAATAAATAAATGAAATAAAGAAATAATAAATAAAAAAGTAAATAACAACAAAACAGATCAGTAAGGTACTGAGCAAGCTGAAACAGGATATAACTAAACAGATAATGGACTTAAAAAGCAAAAGGAAGAAAAGAAAGTGCTCTAAAGGATATAATTGCATGTATGTTTAAGTGTGTAGGGTTGATAACCATGTTGCTAAGTTTTTAATGGATCATTGAACAGAACTGTTTGCAGCCTCACTGTTTGAATGTCCACTTTGTATGCTTTAATTTTGTAACTTGAACAACTATATCTAAGAAGACAATATGTAATTAACTAGTGATTTCTTACTGTTTTTTTTTAATTCTGTATTGTTTCTACCCTTTTTGTTTTGCTCTTTTTTCTCTTTAAATAAAATTTTTTAAAACTGTGCACCTCCTATAAGAACTCATATTCTTATAGAGCACAGTTTTAACAAATGAGCTGTGCATTCGCAAAAGACTGGCAGACTCTTCTTTATGCTGCTGGCTCTGATTGAATTCCTGCTCATCTTTGAACCAGGCAATGAGTCAGGAGTAACAGGGCAGAGGAAGAGAATGTGCTGGTTGACCTATGTCCACCTGGACTCAACGCTAAGAGAGACACTATGACCAGCTACTCTACATGGCTGGAGTGTATGTGATGTGGCCTAAGGGACAAGCAAGGAGGAGCAACTTTTCCAAAGGAAAATATTGGAAGTGAAGGGTAGACATCAGGGACACACCCAACAAATGTCCACTAGACGCTAGGGTCAGCAGACCAGAGCTCACAACCTGTTCTGTGTGTCTGTTTTGTTGTTCTGTAACACATAACCACCTGTTACAGATTTACACATTAATTTACCTTTAGAATGGATAATTTATAAAGAAAAACTTTTCTTTTTAGTTCTGTGGCAGAGAAGTCCAAGAGTGTAGGGCAGTGTCCACCAGGGCCAGCTTGCTCCACTGTTCATCCCACAGAGTAAGAGGCCGTGAGGCCAGAGACAGCCATGGCCTGATTTATGCTTTTTAAACAAGTATTCCTGCCATCACAAACTCACTCCCGTAATAGCACTGTTAATGCGTTCATGAGGGCAAAGGCTTCCTGACCTGTGATTAGGTCTTTTAGGATCTCATGTTTTTTGTTTGTTTGTTTGTTTGTTTGTTTGTTTTTGAAATAGCCTTTCTCTGTAGTTCAGGTTGGCCTTGGACTCATTGTGTGTTCCAGGCTGGCCTCAGACTCATGGTGATCCTCCCACCTCAGCCTTCCAAGTGCTGAGATTAGTGGCATGCCAAGCCTACAGTCTCACTTCTTAATATTATTATGATGGTAATTAAATGTTGACACGCATCTGAGAATGGACATTTCCAATCACAGTACGACCTAAATCTACCATTTGTCATTTATAAGATTTCAAATCAATTGACTGTTTTAAGACAGTGTCTTCTGTAAAGGTCATAATAATACCAGAATCCCAAGGTTGTTATGAAGGCTATATAAGGTAATATACATGAAGTCAGGTGGGAGATGTAGTTCAGAGACAGAACATGCAGATGGCATGTAAGAGGGCATGGGTATAACCTCCAGGACCACAAAATAGTGGTAACGATGATACAATGATGATTATGATAATCATAATGGTAAATGTGTGAATGAGAAAGTGTCCAATATATCGCTGGTGCTCAATAATAATCTTGAACAAATTCTTCAGTGCTATGAATATCTGCTATTCAAATGGAAGGCAAGAGAATTACCTACCACAGAGAACAATTCAGCATTCTGGGCAGAGGAAGAATGACTTCAAGGAGCAATGGAATTTTAGCCATTGGCTTCACCCACTGTATAGAAACTCTTCTTGAAAGCCTCCTCTGAGAGCTGTATGTGTTACCTTTCCATAGCTATGGAAAAAATGCACCAAAAAAATCAATGTGCAGGGTGAAAAGGTTGAGTCTGGCTCAGGATTACAGAGGGTGCAGTCCATTATCAGGTGATTTTGCTGCTTTTGAGCCTATGGCAAGGCAAAGGGTGGTGGACATACAGCAGGGAAAAGCTGGGCCTGGGCCAGGGAAGGATGCTCAGTAAACGTCCCATGGGAGTGCCTTCAACACCTAACTTTCTTCAAGTAGGCCACACCTTTCAGAGCACCATAAACAGAATCAACATTTCAACATAAAACCTTCTGAAGGCTAGTTATGATCCAAATCATAACATTGTGAAGGTGGAAATATTTATGAAATCCAAACTCCAAATACAAATTTGTGCTTTTACAAGAAAATAATGATCTGAATTGTGGACAAGTTTCTTCAGTAGATCAGATGTATTTATTCAGTCCACAGTGTGGCTGAAAAACAGGGTCTTCACATCCTGGACAACAAAGGCAAGGCAGGAGGCATCACAATCCATGACTTGAAATTATACTATAAAGCTATTATGATAAAATCAGTATGGTACTGGCAAAAAAAAAAAAAAACAGACCTCAGGATCAGTGGAACAGATTAGATGCAGACACAACTACTAAGACACTCAGCCACCTTATCATTGACAAAGGGGCCAAATATGTTCAAATATGTTAAATATGTTAAAAAATGGTGCTGGAAAAATTGGCTCTCCACATGCCAAAGACTGAAACTAGACCCATGTCTATCACTATGCACTAAACTAAAATCAAAATGAATAAAAGATCTAAATATTAAAAGAGAAACACTAAATCTACTGGAAGACAAGGTAGGTTGAAATCTTCAAGACATAAGGGCAGGCAGAGAATTCATGAACAAAATTCAAACTGCATAGGAAGTACTTCAAAGAATAAACCACTGGGATCTCATCTTATTAAAAAGTTTTTGAACATCAAAAAAATCACTGACAGAGTGAAAAGAAAATCCACAGAATGTGAAAAAATTTTAGTCAACTATCCCTCACACAAAAGACTTCTGTCTAGAACATAAATAATTGTAAAAACCAGACCCCCCCAAATTCAAAGACCCAGTCCAAAAATGGGCATCTAAGATGAATATGCACTTCTCAGATGAAGAAATACAAATGACAAATAAATATATGAAAAAATGTTCAACATCATTGGTCATTTGAGAAACACAAATTAAAACAACACTGAGATTCCATCTCACTTCTTAAAGAATGGCTATCACCAAGAAATTAAACAATAACAAATACTGGCAGTGCTGTAGGGAAAAAGGAACACTTCTCCACTGTAATTGGCAGTGTAGACTGGTAAAACCACTGTGGAAATCAGTGTGGAGATTCCTCAAAAAACTACATTTGGAAGTCCCATTCAATGGAGCTATTCTCCGCCTGGGTATTTCCCCAGAAGAATTGAAAACATCATGCCACAATGATATATGTGCACCCATGTTTACATGAGCACAATTTGTAATAGCAAAATCTTGGAAACAAATGCCCATCAACCACTGAACAGATAAAAAAATATGGTATTTTTATACAGTGGAGTACTACTCAGCCATAAACAAGGACAAACTAGACTTTTATAGGTAAATGGATGCAACTTGAGACCATATTCATAAGTGAAATAAATCAGACTTGCATGTGTAAACATTATATTGTCTCCTTAGTGTAAAAAAAGTGAAAGAATAAGTAAGATCCAAAATGTACAATAGATTTTGTAAGAGCAAAACTAGAAAAAAACTACTCAAAAAGAAAGAACAACTGGGATGAGGGAAAGGAGAAAAGAAAAAAGGAAAAAGATTTTATATATATAGATAGGTAGAGATATATATACATATATACAAGAGAGTTAATCATAATACTAGCCTCTGTCAGTTTATCAAAAGAATGTTTTGTGCTTTCATCTTTTGATCATTTCTTCCTGCCTGTATCTGATACTCTGAGCAACTACTTTGAAGATAACAATATGCAATATGGTAACCATCATTAATCTTCTACTATGTTGATTTGAAATTCTGTATCATTGTCTTTAGTCTTTTTTTGTTCGGTTTTACAAGAAAAAAAATAGGGCCTTCACAGATACATTTGTTGTGATCGCAATAATATTTCATAATTTCACCCATGTCATAGTTTCTGTGGAGAAAACACATCCATAAAAACTGAATCCATTACAAAATAGTGGAATAGGTTCATCTGTTTGTAGTAAAACAGCATAAGCATATCACTGAGAACATACTCATTTGTATGTTGTATACAGATGTATAGATTTAAGACATCTAAATGGAATTAGTCTTATACAGAAATTTCCCAGGATCAGGTACTGTGGCTGAACAGAAGACACCAAAATCACAGATTATTCAGAGGTGTGTAGCTCTGTACAAGGTAAGAGGCCAAAGTCCGTTCCCTCTGCTGACCAAGCAGTCACCGGTTCTCTCCACACTGATCAACAATGTTAATCCTCCACTCACAATGGTGTTTGAGATCTTTAGCTGCTGGGGGAAAGGCACACAAGGATAGAGCCCTCAGGAAGAAGTAAACACCAGACCAGGCCAGCATGCATCTCTTCCCTGGCTCAGTGATCCATCTGATAGTTTCCCGAAGGGCAGCAGGTTTCCATGTATCCTCAGCTGCAAAGCAATCTGTGCCCTTTTTGTTTTTTTAACTCGCCCTCCATGTGGAAGGTTGCAAGTGAGGAACAGCTGCTTTCAAGGTAACGGCTCCTTCATTTGCACAGTGTGGCAGACTGGGTTTGCGTCCTCCTTTTTCTTTCCTTTCCTGTTTTTTTTTTCCCCCCCTCCTTCTAATTTGAGTTTATAGGATCTCACTCCAGTGCTCAACAGCCTTTTTGGCCAGGGAACACTTGCTTCTGTCCAACTTAAAACTCTTATGCTATGCTAGCGAGGAGGATCTTTTTTATGCTACTATGTAGAGACTGAGGCACAGCTGGTCAATCTATTCTGTGTTAAAACCTTTCACGAACTTGAAAATTATTACTAAATTTCTTCTCCATTTTTACTTCTGGCCAAAAAATAATACCTACTCACTTACAGTAGCATTTTTATTCATGAGCTATTTTATCATTTGTTTTACCCACTGATCTTAACCTCTATTTCTTCTTTCCCCTTTAATTGAACCCCTTACTTAATTACAACACTGGCCACGGAGGAAAATAATGAGAGAGAAATAGAAGTGTAGCCATGGTCTTTTGACAGAGCAGGATTTGAGTCTTTCCCTGACACCGACCTTTTCTGAACACACTCAACTTACTGAATACTTGGGTCCCCTAGCGTGTGAGCCATAGGTGTGCTAGAGAACACCACGGTGTATTAGATACACACCCAAAGTGTTTCAGGCACTAGCTATCTAGCAAACAGTACAGAGCCCCTTTCAGTTACAGCTTAATGCCTTTGCTGTTTAGCGCATCCTTTCCTTTACCCATAATACTGGCTTCCAAGCACCCACCTATTCATTTGATAAGGATTATCCTTGGAAGGAGAAGCGGAAGTGCCTAGACACTGACATGGCCCCAGGGCAGTCCTTAGCAGGCACTGGAACAGCCAGCTCCCTCCCAATTACCTTGAGACACTCTGGGGTTCACCCGCAGAACCAAGCACAGGCTTCCTCATATTGTGGGGCTCGGCCTGAAGGCAGAGCATACTGCACTTGGCTTTTTCCCTTTTCCTGCCCAGCACCCATCCTCCTATCAGTTTCTTTGGAGAGTGCTTCCTTAATAATCACCTGAACAGGAATCTTCATCTCAGAACCTGCCTCAGGGTAACTGGTATGACCATTACCAACAATCGCTCTCCTTCCTCATAGTTCAAGTTGTTGGAATACCTCAGTTGCAGAGATAATGCTGATATTTTTCAGGTGGACCAATGCTTTGAAAAAATTCCTAATAGGGAAATTCTCTTAACTCATGATATCTTCAACAAACTATAGAGCATAGTGATTCTTTATTGAATTACTAGGAAATAAGGGAGGTTTTAGGATATCTGAATGTTTATAGAGACATTCGCTCTTTAGAAATTGCTGGCAAGTGCTCTACCACAGAGCTCCGCCTCCAGCCATTTAGGGACAGAGCCTTCAGGAGTTGGAGCAATGTCTTTTGCCTGAGTCACTCTGGGAAAGGAGACAAGAGAATCAGGTACCTGAGAGACAAGCACAAACACAGAGTGAAGTTGCAGTGGGAAGAATCTGATGTCATCCCAGTGAAGGTTAAGGACACAAACAGTGAAGACTTTTTGGTGAATCTCCATGGCCCTTTCTAGCAGTCCTTTGAGTTACTGCATATATGGTATGATGGGAGTGGAACAGACACATGGAGATTTCAGAGCTACAGATCAGCCAGGATTTGAGTCTAGTCACTCCTGAGTCTAGTCCTAGTCATTAAAGGACTTAAAATAAGCTCATTTTTCCTCTGATGTGCCTATTTCTTACCTTGTTTCTATCTCCCTACCTCACTTCTACATTGTTCAGAAGTTAGTATATATATCTACTGTCTCAAACTTTAAAAGGGAAATCAAGTAACCAACATGAATGAGCACATTCACAATTACCATTAATCATTATATGCCTCTTCCCCTCTGTCCTGAAGGGCTGTAACCTCGCCTGTCCCAGCTGTAAGGCAGCCCTCTTTAAGAGGCTATATTTTGGTTAGTTGAGATTGTCAAAAATGCAATACCAAATATGTCAAGCTGTATCTTAATTATTTCTATATGTACTTGCCCTTCTCAAGTTTCACTAAGGTCTAGATTTTTCCAGTTTTACAATTAATCTGATCATTCGTTATCATCTCTCTCTGCTTTTGCAAGTTCTCACTTTGGTCAGCCCAAATTTGAGGTCTTCTAAACCAAACGGATGCGTTTTTTGTTTTAGCTACGTTTAACCATCACTCTGTAATGCAGTTGACTTCTGCCCAAATCCACCAACCCCATCTATTTTCTTAAATTGAGATTTTAGGCTTTGTGATTTTGTTCCCAAAAAATGAAGAATCATTTATTTGCTTTTCTCCTGCTGCTGCTCTTGCCAAGGCCACAGTGTGATAAATACATCGAGAAAGCAAAGTGCACGCGCACACACACACACACACATGTTATTTCACAAGGTCTATCTTCCCTGTTGTCATGGTTTCCATTGAAGACTTTTTACCTATGGTGATACTATTCAGATAATGTTCTGTTTGTTTGCTTGTTTGTTTATTTGTTTTAGATGTCATATCATTGCAGTACTTCAGTGTACAGCATGGCAGAAGATGGAATTTAAAACTCACTCCTTCAATACCTAGTTCTCTCACTCCAACCTACTTTCAAACCAATTACTTCCATCTGAAAACACACCCTTTCATAATACATACAGCTTGATGAGGTGTCTTCTGATGACTTCAAACATTGAGACCAACATAAACAAGTTCTCCTGAAGGTCACTGATGGATTATACATTGCTAAGTGAGTGGCTATATCTCATCTGATAATTCTCATCTTATTTGAACTATCAGTCCCATATGATGCAATTGATCATTGTATCTGCCTTGAAATATGTTCCTCACAGGACATCATATCCCATTTGTCCACTCCTCATCAGTTTCATGGCTATTTTCTCCCTATGTCCCTGAACCCCAAGATTCAATATGATCTACTCTTTTCTGAAATGTGATCTAAGAGATTTCATCCAGTTTCATGACTTTAAGTACTATATGTTGATGATACACAAGTTTCCAACTTAGCTCATTTCCTGTACTCCAGAGTTGTATATTTAAGTACTTAGTTGATAGCTCCATGGCAATACCTAAATAGACTTATCGAGACAGGAATTAGTGAGGCAGGAGTTAGGATTCTGTAATGCAGTAAGAACAGTGGCCCCCAAAATAGGGTCAGAAAACCCAAACTAAATTCATAACCCTCTGGGAACCTTACAAAAGTACCTGCCAGGTGTCATGTAGCTGTTGGGAACCTTCCTAGAGTGTGATCAGGTAGGACATTGGCTCAAGAGCACCTGGCCCTTGAGTGGGCACTGTGTGAACACTGAAGAGTGTGTGGCCTCCTGTAGGGTCAAGATCACATCATTTTTGTACAATAGTCCAAGATCCTTTCTAAACCCCTACAACTCCCTAGGTGAAGAACCCTCTTGGGTATCCTGGTCAGGCCCGCTCCCAGCTACAAACAGCTCTATTTCCATACCTTTGTATCTTTTAAATAAATCTGTGGGCATCCTACCTCCTACATCCACAGTTTCATTATCTGTCACCATGGAAATTGACCCTGGTGTTTGGTATCAATAACACTTTTAGCGTGTCCAAAAATCACAATCTCTACGTATCCCCCTCACCAAAAAAATTCCTCCCATTTCAATCTTCCTAATCTCAACTAATCATATCTCATTTCCAGTAATTCAGATCAATATATTTGTGGTATACTTAATTCTACTCTTATTGAAACAGGCATTATCAAATCCTAATTGTCTGCAGTCATACGACCCTGAGCACACTTGCTCTTGTCTGACCAAATCCTATTGTCTCTTCCTTCAAAATATATCTAGAATTTTACTGTTTACCGTCCCTATGACCACCACCCCTGTTAAGTCCTGTCTAGATAATTTCAGGCTTTTAACCGGTCTCTGTCAGCCCTTGGCACCTTTTCCATTCAACACAACAGTTATCCTGTTAAAACAGAGCGAATCATGACAGTTCTCCATACAAACATTCCTCTGAGCCAGGCATGGTGGGTCTATAATCCCAGGCTTCAGGAGGGTAGGCAGGGGCTCCACAACAAGGGTGAGCCCAGTCTGGTCAACTTAATAAAAGACTAAAGCCCAGTGTGAATGTTCAATCCCCAGTCACACACACACACACACACACACACGCACACACACACACAGAGGGCCTTCTAATGGCTTTCCAAGCAACCTGAAGACCAGTGTTCTTTCAGTGACTTACAAGGCCCTGCATAGCCTACACTCCACTAAGTATATGATGTCATCTCTTACAAATTCCCTTCCCCTCATTGGTTCCACTTTACTAATCTCAACGTCTTTGCTTTTTTCCATACCACCAGGCATGTCCCAGTCCTGTGACTTTTATAGTTGCTCTTCTCTCTGACTGGACTGCTAAGTCACAGATATCTGTATGGCTAAGTCTCCTATTTCCTCCAGCTCTTTAATCAAAATCTCATTCTCATTGACGCTACCTTTGGGTAAGCTATCTAAAACTTCCCCTCTCCCCTCCTTTATTGCTTACTAGCCCTTATAATTGTCTTATTGCATTTACTTTCTGTACATAATTTTGTTCATTTTTCATCTCACCTGCTAGACCGTAAGATGCAAGAAGTAGAAGGTTTTTGGTTTGTTCAATCCTAAATCCTCAGCAACTACTGCTTGGTGCATAATAGGTGCTATGTACACATTCTGTGAGTAATGCCCAATAGACATAGAGTTTTCTCTAACCATCATAGGTACCCCAAAAAGAGGGTAAACAAAGTAACAGTGGCTCTGAGAATGGATACAAGAGTAGTCACAGAAGGGTCAGGCCTGAGGTCATTGAAGCAACAAAAAATGTTATTCTCGAACCCCTGACTTTCCAACCTCAACACTGCTGCTGTCATGGCATGCATACGGCTGATAAGAAATAGGCTTTATCCAAATCCTCATACTCACTAGGCTGCTAAGAATTTATTTCACGCTGAATTGTCTGCTGAGACTTCACTTAGCTCCCAAGTTTTTTGCATGCATGCAGGAGGCTTACCAAATTTACTGCCCAGTAGTAATAAGTTTAGAACTTATGTCATTGTTTCTTTCTTTAGGTACATATAAATGAAGTTTCTTGGTCTTAGTACATGAAAAAAATGTAAGCTTTGTTTTAAAATGGGTTTTTCATAAATTGATACATATCACAGCTTAGAAATTCAAATCCTCTGCCTGAGTACTCTACCCTTTGTTTTCCTTAATTTCACAATTCTGTTTGCAGACTCTTTTGTTTTTTGCCTTCTTTTATGTTGTTATTATTATTTTTTAATTTGGAGGTACATAGCAGGAATCCTATATAGTTCACCGGATAGCAACAGAAAATTAAACACAGAGTACAGAAGTACCTGCAATTTTATTATCCAGGAGAGACTAATTTAGACAACTTTTCAGAATTGTGGCAAGTCTTCCAGTTTTGTTTGTTTGGTCGGTTGTTTGTCTGTTTTTCTGCTGCTCTGATTCCTTCATACCTACAACCAGGGGGGAAATTCCCTTCCCATATTGTATCACCTACAGGCATAGAGATACCTATAGGCACTTGTGTGGGTTTGTGCTCTTTGGAGGATTGGGGGTATTACTATTAGGGTGTGGAAGATTTGTTTCATACAGGGAGTTATGTAGCATCTTCAGGGGATCTGAGACCTAGAAAACAGCAGTCTTATTCAAGAAAGACCATGTTACCAGGGAGCCCAGTTATCAATCAATGTACCACAAAAATTAAACCATCTCTTAGAACAGCAGTTGAAGCACTGTAGGCGGTGAATTCTTAGGGGGTGGCAAAACAGATGAAATCCAGTCATCACATTTTACAACAGATCTGCCGCTTGATACAGTACAACTGGAGAGCCGACCGTTAGCAAGAAGACCATTTCTAAGAATAAATGAGTTTGTAAAAGATCCGTTTGAATTATTAACTCCAAAAAATGGCTGGAGAAGAAAATGGTTGCTGATATCACGGGCTTTTCTCCTCACATGCACGATTAGAACAAAGGGAGGCATGGGAAAGCCGGGCAAAGAAATGAAAGCAAATTTCCCTTTGACATAAGGAGGCACATTTTCACACAGTGCCTCATCGGTACTTGGAGAGGCCACCTACCAGGTAAAGAAAAACACTGCGGCCATTGTGAAGGCAAGCAGATGCCGAGCAGGGGAAACAATGCTTATTTCTACCAAATATCAGCGCTCTCCTTTTTTTTTTTTTTTGCTTGCAAAGCATTCCTTTAATACCAAGTGGACCCTCATCTCTAGCCTTTACTCTGCACCTAAGGAATTCCACTCCTTATTCTCAGATGCCCCAACCCATATTTAATTTAAAACACAAGCCATGTTGGAGGTCACGAATAAACTAAGGTGACCATTAATATCTTCTTCTTCTCAAGTTGCAAACAGAAGATGAATCCATGTGAAAAGACAATGTTAACGTTTTCCAGTTCAATATTTCTCACCACATTAATGATGTGACTTGAAATCTTTCATCCAAAGCAAAATGTAGAAACATGTTAAACAGGTCACATTGGTCAATGCTCTCATTTGATTTTATAAGCATGTTTTTTCTACGTTGAAAGAAGACTCATAGATACATCCTGACTCCAGAAAATAAGACGCTTCTTTATGGAAGCATGTGAAATAAAGGAAAACCCAGCCATAGTATTGCTGCTACTAACCATCCCAGAATATCATTTAGCTTTTTATTCATAGGAAGTGGCTCTCAGAACTCTTCTAAGTATTCCTCAAATTCTTTTAGTAGAAAACTCTGAAGTCTTCTTTAAAGAATGTACATATTTCAGACCTTGTAGCTCCCATCAGCAATAGTCCTTTATAAAAAACATCAGTTTCCTATTTACTCCACTGTTAATGATATATTCCTTTCTTATATAAAGGAATTGAATGTAAGGTAAACTGAATAATATTTAGGATTATAAAGAATTACTCTTCTATTTAAAAAAAAAACAAAGTTGGGATTAATTTATATCTCAAGTATTTCAGAACTGATTGGAGCACATTAAAGATAGCATAGTAAAAGACCAAAACTCAAAAGAAGAAGAGATGAGGAAGAGGAAGAGGAAGAGGAAGAAGAAGAAGAGAAGAAAAGAAGAAGAAGAAGAAGAAGAAGAAGAAGAAGAAGAAGAAGAAGAAGAAGAAGAAGAAGAAGAAGAAGAAGAAGCTCTATGGATGCAATTAGCTTAGTCTAAAAGTCTGGTGGTTGAGAGGAATATGTTCAAAGGTTATAAAATATCCGTGATTTCATTGACTGATTTACCAAATTCTAGGTTAACAAAACTGTGCTTGAAAGGAGTAGTTTTAGGTTGAATTATTGCTATTGTTTGTTGTTTTTCATGTTGTAATTAAAGGAAATTTTTCATATAGCAGGATGGACATCAATTATAGAAAGCAGTTGTGAAATCATGTATATGGACCAAAGAAGATTGCATTCATTTTATTTGTATTTACTAAGTGTAAGCACTTTTTAAAGATTGACTCATTAATTCCCATGAAAACTGAGCAAAATGGGTATTCTTTTTAAACTCATTTCTCTAAGGCAGGGGAGACTTAGCAACATTAAGGAATCTGCTGGAGATCATGCAACTGGAGACAACAGAGTCTGACTCCAGTCACCTCTCATTCTGTCACACCTTTTGAAAATGTTCATTAAGCACCTACTGAATGCAAAGAAAATATCCTGTTTCTTCAAAATGTCTGCAGATTGAGAAATAAATGAAAGATGAATGCCAATGCCTGCACCCTGAAAGCATGTGACATGCTATCTGTCAGAGATGTGTGGAACTTATGAAGCAACTCCAAAATCCCTACGGGTGGTCCAAGGGAAGTGAGAGAAACAGAAGAGAAGAATTTAGCAGGAGGGAACAATGGTAATGGTGAGGGTAATTGTGAGTGAGCCAGTAGTAATTACCATTCACAGCCGGGAAAAATAAAAGTTCTCTGTGGGAAAATAAATAAATAAATTCTTGAACCATGCTAGGGTTTTGCCAATTATAATGTGCTATAAACAGAGAGGTTAGGTTGGTTCCTGGGAAAAATACCAAGAGTTAGTATTTTCCTAAGAGCAGTGAAAACACAGGTCCACAAAAAAGACTAGTACAAGAATGGCCACAGTACTGAAATATGAAGTGCTTAGGAGTCCATCAAAAGGGAAATCACTGGACAGTTAAGCTATATGCATATAATGAGCTACAAGTCAGCAATGAAGAAGAACAAATTACTTCTTTAAAACACAACAGGGTGGTGAATCACAAATATATTATGCTGAGTGTAAGCAGCCAGGCACAAAAAGATCCAATGCTGTAAGACTGAATTTATCTTGAGTCCTTGACTGGAAAACTGTTACAGTGTACAATTGCATAAAGACAGGGTTAGTTACAGAGAGACACTGCAGGGATTTACTCAGAATAACCATGAGGAGTTTTCCAGGGTGTTGGGGAAGTTATATCTTGATAGATGTTGTAGATGACATGAAGATATGTTTTTCTCAAAACTCATTGAATATATTAGAGATATGTACATTCTACTGCACCTAAGTTTTACCTGGAAAAGCAAGAGAAGAATGAAAAATGTTGAATTCCAGTGAAAGAGTTCCATGGTACAGTATTTAGCAGAAAGAGTACTCATATCTACCACTTACTTTATAATATATCAAATAACAAGACACACTGATGGATGGACATATGATATAGCAAGTATATTAAAATGTTAATTACAAAACTTATCTGGTATATTTATGAATATTCTCTCAACTATTTCATGGTTTTGTATTTCATGGTTTGAAATTTTTCATTATAAAACATGGGGAGAATACAACTAAAATAATATATTAATAGTTTTTTATGGTACTAGGGATTGAGCAATTCATACTGAGCTGCATTCTTAGCTCTTTTTACTTTCTATTTTGAAACATGGTCTTTCTAAGTCTCTAGGTTGCCCATGGTAGACTTGAATTTTCCATCATCCTGCCTCAGTTTCTCCAAGTTCTGGAATTATGGATGTGTGCCACCATATCCAGTTTAATGCATAGATTCTGAGAGGGGGATTTGAAAATTTGAATTACCTATAAATTAAAGATACTTGGTGATGAGGAAAATTTAGACTTTAACTTTGAAGCTTCCTTTCTTTATTGAAGCATAGAAGAAAATAACCAAAGAGGTAACAATTCCAAATAGCACAGCCAGGACAGATGTTTAGCTTAGCAGCCTAAGTACCTGCCTGGAAAGCATAAGGTCATGAGTTCAATCCCTGGGGAAAAAAAAAAAAAAACAGCCAAAGAAGACCATCTGTATGAAGCAAGATATGTATTTTACCTGTATTTTAAAAATGATTTGACTATAGACTTTAAGTGGATTTTTTAACTTTTTAAAAAACTGGAATACATAAAACTAGATTTTGAAATATAAATGCTTTCTTTGAAGGGCACTGGAAATTTGTTAAATAAATGTATTACTTGTACCGAAAATGTGAAAAGGCCCTAAAAGTACACAGAAAGAAGGAACCACCCATAATCCCATCACTGGAAAAAAAAATCACTGTTAATAATTAGAGAAATGTATTTGTAGTCATTTTTTTCTATAATTTTACAGCAATAAAATGGTAAATATCCTATTTTAGTACAGTATGTTTCATGTAAATAAAAATTTTTCAATAACTATTTCTTTCAAGAATTATTTTAAGAGCGATATAATGTCATTTTAAATGAATATGTCACACTTTTCTATGAAAATGTGGGCATGTAGTTTATTTTTATTTTATTTTGCTGTAAAAATAACTTTGAAGGGCAGCGTCTCTGGGGAGGACCCTTTTTATATTCCTATTATTTATAAGACCAAGAATGTTTAGAGATGCACATCTATCTAGCAAAGTATTTGAGGTGGTTAAAAGATGTCCCCATGCACCCATGACAAAGTGGTCCTATTGCTACAGACAGCTCAGTGATGTGAAAGATCACTTCCTCAGCCCATGGCTTGTCAGAATTCCTGCAGCTCGTGCAAAGAGCCCTAGTTACCCCTGCAGATCACCCAACCCCAGATGTATGCAATGTACAGGGATGGAAAGGGAGATAATGGACGTGAAAGTATCTCTCTTTTTCCTATACAATATAATCTATGTCATGTGTGTGCAAGCATGCTATTGGCAGTTGGATCCAGGGCCTTGGACCTGAGATATATCTCCAGCAATTTTCAAAAAAAAATTTAAGACAGGTGCTGAGACTGGACTTGAACTTGTGATTCTGCTGCATTATACTCCCAGAGTTCTGGGATTAGAAGCCTGCATCACATCATCCAAGAAGCACTGAGAAAATAAAGGCAAAATTTATTCTTGTCACTGTATGGAGCTATGCTGGAATCCCACACATGCTGAGGAACCTGACAGCACCCAAGTATCCCTGGGAAGTGCAGTCTCCTTCCTCTCTATCACAGAAAAGACACCCTCTATAAAAAGCAGTAGATGCAGGAAAACAAGGTATTTCTATACCAAAACTGAAGTCCAATAAAGAGGTGTGAGCTATAGAGAGTCAGTCAGAAATAAGGGCTCCTGGCAAAAGACTTGATTAAACATGAAGCACCCTGAAGACCAAAGGACCTGGGGCAAGGTGAGAAAAGATTTGTATCTCTCTCTTTCCTGCCTCAGCAAAAGACTCCGACCTGGTCCTGTTTGGGAACTGGCAGGCTCCATTTGGGAAGAGGTGATTGGTAAATGTTCAGGAATTTTGCAAACCAGTTTGGTAACTTGAAATTGGCTATGATGGAAATGTTTACAGCATGGAAATCAGCAAATGGTGCAATTCAGAGGCTTTTTGCTTGCTTCTTGAAGATCTAGTTTATCAACAGCATACCTCAAATCCAAAACTGCTTTCTGATTTTTCTGATTTCAAGACCCATTATTCCCAGTTGCATTCAGGATGTCTTCACTTGCTTCAAATTCGTTAGGTTCTAAAGAGAAAGAATCATACTCTCCCTGAGGCATATTATTAGTTCTATAGTTTTTAAACAATTTGTATCTTTCAAACACCAGCACTCAAACCTGGTAATCACAGTTGACACCTTACTCAGTAATAAACAAGCAGAAAAAGAAGGTGGAGAATTATTCAAGTGGCATTAATTTCTTAACACATTATGTCAGACCTTGCAATGAGCCCTTCACATACATTCCCACACATTTCTTGCTAAAAAGTATTAATTCTTCAAAGGAAAAACTGAAATTCAATGAATTTCAAACTTTCAGAAGTTTGATAAATTTTATAACTACAATTTGAATCCAAGACCCTGTGATTACAGACCCTCTCCCCTTAAAACAGTATGTCATGTAACCAGTCAGTTGCCAAATTCTTTTTTCTTTCTGAAATCGTGACCCGGTACCTGCTGAGCAGGCACTTATGCCACTGAGCTAAATCTCCAGCCCCTTGGTTGCCAAATTCCACTCTTCAAGACTCTTCATTTTTATGGAGGTATTATTCACATAAAATGAAAAGCACAAATCTTAAGTGTACATTTACTGAATGCTGACAAATACATAGACTTGCATATGATAAGGGCTTTCTCCTCATGACCTAATCATCCCCTAACAGTCCAGGTCCAAGTAGTATCACATTGGTGATTAAAAGTCAACATATGAATTTGGAAGAGACACAGACATTCATATTATAGTTCAGTGTTGTGATTTATTTCATCACAGATGAATTTTATCTACCTTAGAACTTGATATAAATACAGTCATAGCATGCAAGCTTTCTAGCTCAGCGCTTTGAGAATAATCCACATTATTTATGAATACCAGTAATTTGTGTTTGATTGTAATATTTCATTATACAAATAAACTAATGTTTGTCCACTCTTTTATTGATGGGTATTTGGATGGTTGGTTGTTAGGAATAAAGATGCTTATGATATTCATGCATGCATGTGTCTTTTTGTTAACAGATGTTTGCATTTCTTTTGAGTGATATTTAAAAGTATATGTGCTATCACGGATTAGGTTACCTATGTGAGAAACTGCTGGACTAATTCCCAAAATTGTTTTGTCATTTTATAAGGCCATTAGCAGTATATGATGATTCTACTTTCTCCTTAACTTTAAAGCATTTAGCGTTGCCATTCTTTTTTATTTTAGCTACTTGAGTATGTAATACTAACCCATTGGTATTAATTTATATTCCCCAAATGACCTAATACAGTGGTATACCCCAGTAAATTTACAATGAGGCAAAACTCCTTTGCCAGGACCCAGGAAATGTTAGTATGACAGAAAAGCAAAAATATATCTGGGGGATTTCATAGAAATTAAAACATTCAACGAGTGAAAAAAGACACACATAAGTTAATATATACATCAAAGGACTTGTACTAAGAATATACAGACAACTCCTACAACTAAAGTTTTAAAAAAAAAAAAAACCCAACTGGAAAAAAAATAAGCAAAAAACTTGAACAGGTCTTTCATGAAAGAATGATGTACATACAACAACCAAAACCACCCAAGAAAGTGTCTCCTCACCCCTTCATCTGTATGCTCCTTTGGTGCCACAAGGTTTTATACTCGTACTATAGTTGGTGTAAGAATAAGTCCCATCTCAAAACTGTACACAACGTAAAAGCAGAATAAACATTTGAGGCATCTTTGAACCTTCAAAATATGTACACACAGAGAGACAGAGGAATTTTTCAATGATTGATCTGGTGAATTAATGCACATTTTAAGACCTTTTAGCAGACTACTACTATGGAAAACAAATAAAGCAGTAAAAATAGAGAAGTGCATAGAGAGGAAAAAGAAAACAGATAACAAGGGAACTAGCCTAAGAAGGGGAGGAAATATTTCTCAAAGACAGGTGAAATGACATTTAAAATGCTAGTATCAAATATAAAAGGATTATAAGGTTTGCAAGTAAAAAGACAAAGATGATGTGAAATGAAGCTTTCTAAAAATAAGATACTCACTCCTTTGCATGGGCAACCCATGTCTGTGTTTTGCATCTGTGAAAGCCTGGGGGAACGCTATCAGACCAAAACAGGAAGCCGCTCCTGAGTTCTCAGGCGGAAGTCACCGCAACCTGCCCCGTATAACCAGCTATGCATCCTGCTTGCCCGAAAACTCAGATTCTGTGTCAGAAATTACACTCAATTGTCACCATTACTGCATCACAGTTGTGTTTTCAGATTCCAATGACGTCATTTAGGAATTCCCAACACACCATAGTTTTAACTTCTATGTCATATGCTGTCCAAAGTACAATTTATTTTACTCTGTAATGATTTGTGTGAAACTTACACATTCATGAACTATTGTTCAGTATAGTAACTCTGTAAGGAATTTTCTAAGCTAGAGGGTTCCTTGAATCATCTTCACAATTATTTTAAAACAATAATGCATACTTTATTTCAGATGACTACCACAAGACCCAGTTATTTTCAGGAAAAAAAAATCCCTGATTATATTTCAATGATTTTATTACTGTTCCATACTTCAAATTAATTTGTATAACTCATGCTTGTGTAAAAGATTTTTTTCCTTGATATGCTACAAAGATGTCATTCTTTTAAAACATGAAAATTCTGACCAATAGAAGCAATTTTCATGACTTTTTCTTTCAGAGATTCTCAGAAGGAAAAGTCAACCTTACCAAACAAATCATATTTCATGACTAGAGCAGAAACAAGATTAGCAGTACATTTTAGGTGGGGTTCACATAGGTTCCGGGAATAATAAGGAAAACAAGTTTTTAAAACGGTGACAATAATTAAAGTTTTTTTAGAGGACCCTAAAAAGTGACATTCCAGGGGAATATCCTACACATAACTATAAAAGATGTATATGTTTATGGCATGAATGGATGAGAGTCAGAAAAAAGAAAACAAACAAAAGTTACTGTTTTGTCAGGAAAATACTGAAGGCTGAATTTGCTGTCATTAAAACAACACCTACGGCTATTTTGTAAAACAAAATAGTTGGCTCCAGTTAGCTTATACATAGGTGCAATTCACATACACATCCATTCATAATGCAACCCTAAAATAGGAAACAAGGAATGTTTTAAAATTGATCTGCTCCCATACTTCAGTGCATTCTGAAACTCAAAAGACACTTTTGAGGGACAAACTAAAGACATTTTCTTTATGTAAGAGATTAAGTTTATCCGTCTGAGCTATGGTAGGTAGGTTTCATCAGTATGCATGCCACCCAGGAGTTTTATAAATGAACTCAGTTCACCCGTAATGTCCTTGATTAGAGGCTCGCTGTACTTCCCTCTGATTCCTTGGAGTTTGGCCCAAACTACAACACTCCTCTTGGTTCCCAGGTCCCACACCTCAGTGCTGGAGTTGCCCTGTGTTTCCCTGAGCGTGACACTCCTGTTTCTGCCCCTTATTCCCACGATCTCCCAAGGCTTCAGCTTGTGCCTTCTCTCACCAGAATCCCAGGTGGGAATCACTGAAGAGCACTTGACTCAGAGTGAAGCTAATCTACAGTTGCTTATTTTATCAGCGTTCTTGGTAGGCAAAGTACAACTTTTGGGAATTCTATTTGGCACCTTTGTTACAAGTGTTATTCATTTTCTGGTAATGTCTCCTGGAAACTTTAAACAAAGAGAAGGAGATAGTTTGGCAGATACCAAAAGAAGCCATTGAACCAAACAATTGCTTGGATAATCTTCCTAATTATTTTAAAATAATAATGCATACTTTATTTCAGGTGATGACCACAAGACCCAGTTATTTTTAGGAAAAAAAATCCCTGAATATATTTCAGCGATGCTGTTGAGGAGGCAGAAGCTAAGCGCTGGCTGTGATCTCCTGCTCTTTTATAAGAACACAGTTGGACAAACTTTCTGGCTATTGATGAGAACTAGAAAGTGTAATTAATTCCTTTACACCTTGCTAAGGTTGGGAGATATAAAAAAAAATTCATACCAACCTAAAGAAATGAACATGCTCCAGAAGGTTTGAAATGACCTTTTAGATTTCACAGTGAATGTGTAAATAGACTTTACATAAGATCAGAGTGGTAATATAGGAAAGACTTATAAAACAATAACAAGCTGTATTTAAAAAATTACTGTCCTCATACAATTTGTGCTCTGAGAATTTCCTATTTTACTTTAATGTTTGGATCTCATTGTGTTTATAACCATCTCTGGGGTGTTAAAATAGAGTATTAACATATTTATCTCGTCTCAGGCAAAATATTCCAAGACAACCAGCAGAACTTAAAAATTTTGACCACCCTTGAGATGCCACCTCAGAAACACGACCTGCAATGGAAAAGAAGCATCTGTAACACATGGCCACGCATGCTCATGCATGTGCACTTTACCACCAGGTCTGAAGCCTTCATAATAGACCTAAGGAAGGGGAAAGACAGAGCAAAATCGGAGAGTTCCTTTAAACACAATGAGTGGACAGACAACCTTCAAATCACTCTTGAAGTCTAAATTCTAACTCAACGAATAGCCGGGAAAAAAGAAAAAACAAACAAACTGCAAAAAACACTTGTGACCAGCCTGGGGAGTAAGCAAAAATTAAATGGTCCGATGCTCTAGAATGACATCAAGGTCGAAGCGAATTTATTCTAGCTATCACATTCTTTGTCATCTTTAGTGTATGGGAAAAGAACTGAGGGGACATACTTGGAACTCTTCTGATCTCCTTGACTGCCACCTCAGGGAAACAGTGGCTGCAATTTTTCAACAAATGGAATGCACTCTTGTAAAAGATAGACTTATGGCATATTTCAGATCTATCAGTTTCTTTAATTCACAAGAAAAGCCTATCATTTAAAGGACCCCCCCTCATTTACATATGCCTAAGTTCTAATTTTGGCTTTTGGGATATCTATAAAGTGCAGCCTATCTGTATAGTGTTCCATTTCAGAATCAGTGAATGGGTTTTCTGCACTAGAATGCCAGGCCTGAGCATATTACTTTCGTATTTTATTTTACATCACAACGCAGATCCTTTTTGTGACTACCTATCCATCTCCAACTTGAATTTTTCTAGGTGGTTTGAAGCTTTTAAGTCCTTTCCCACCCGGTCTTTAAGATGCTTAGCTTAGCATCTTGCATCTCCCTGCCACCCCGGGTTTTATTTGTGCATAATTCTTCAGCACCCCAGGCAGCAGGCTCTGAAACAGTTGTTGGGCTTTGTGTGGACCCAGACAATCTCAAGGAAGAAGAATAAGGGCAACGTGGGAGCATCTTGAAGGATCTGGTGCCTGGGGTAATGTGTGCCGCTTGTTTAGTAAATTAGCACCTCAGAGAAAGATTGCAAAGGTGTTCCTGATGGCATGGAGTGCAAGAATTGGAAATTGGTCCAATCTGTTTCAGCTATATCTGGTGCTCTGTCAGCACTATCCTAATTTGAGGCTCTGATTTAAAATTGATAACCTACGTGATGTTTTTGGACAGGGTTTACAGTGCTTGAAGATACTATTTGGAAGATGTTAGCTGGAGCCCATGATCTTGGAGGAGTTTTCAATAAGAATATAATTTATTGGGGCATGGAGGACCCAAATGCCTCTTTTTTTTTTTTTTTTTTTGCATGTGTTCTTTGCTTAGAATCTTCAGGTACTTCAATTCTGATGGAGATTTTTCTAAATTTCATACTTTTGTAGAAAGTCCATGATAACTCTTTTAGGATCTGAATATATGCTACAAGTGAAAAAGACCCTCGCGTTACGGTAGCAGCAGTAATAGCTGTGCTAAGTAGGACACTGACACAAGACCAAGTGTATACATGCAGCTGGTCTTTATCATAATGCTACACCTTAGGTACTATTCCCTGTATCCCACAGATGATAGGAACTGAGCCTATATATGGATACAAATACATCACCTTGTCACTGAAATGTAAGTTTTTTACTTCTGTAATGCATATAAGTGTACTTCGAAAAGATGCAACAGTCTTTATAAACGTTACATGGTATTGACATCATGGCCACTGAAAAAGAGTCTGAATGTTACTCGCCTCTGACTGCTACCATTTCAGAGAGGCAATAAAGTGACGTACGTGGTACAGCCTTCCTTGGGAGTCATTTAAGTGAGTGTAGTTATACATTAGCAATTGGGCACAGCAACACTTCAAAACCATTTTTTTTACAATTTCAAGAACACACAATATTGGGCAATGTTACCAGAAGCTGCTCCTATCTATTTCTGAATGTGAGGTGGAAGAGTTTGACAAAAAGTAGCAAACAAAACAATTACTTCCAGGCTGATGCAGGTCTGCCTGGGGTACCTACATTTTCCTGCTGCGGTTACACCGAGAACAACTGCATCCAAGAACCCTTCAAACTCATTTATCTGCTTCTGGGAAGACACATATAAGTTGCATTCTATAAAAAAAAAAAAAAAATTCTTGTTTCTGTGACACACAAGTTAAAGATACCTGTTTCCATTATCCGGTGCTGTTATTCTGAGGTGAGATTCTGATTGCAAGTCGAAGGTCAAGACTCCTGAAGCAGAAAACTCAAACAATGTTTTCAGTACTTGGGAAACACTGAAGCAGTCTATACAGATATAATGTCTCATAGTTTTAGGCTTACTGTTTTCTGATATCTTTCTATGGAATAATATTATTTGTCAATCTTCTCTGAAATACAGTTAACACCACTATTGAAACATGACATTGCTTTTGCTAACAAGTTGATGATTTGGGCAGCAATAAGCAATTATAAGTTATCAATAATTGCTTTGTTAAGCAAACAGTTTTCAGTAATTTCTCTCCAGTAAAATATTGCTTTCATGACATCAACTCTTTAGCTGAAAAAAAGAAATTAATCGGTTGTTGATGCAACCAAAGTGATCTTAATTATGTCTGTGGATTTGTGGTCTCATCCATAGATTAGGAGAATGATTTTGTTGATCTCAATGGATTCTTGACTTTTCAAGCATTCAGAATCTCTCTCTCTCTCTCTTTTTCTCTCTTTCTCTCTCTCTCTCAAAATTATGCGAGAAGCTTCAAGCCTGAGCTTAGGTGACACACTTCTATCAGGAATTCAAATTAGTTATCCTCACTACCATCATTAATAAACACTGCTTTGGAGCATAAACACAGCAAACAGCCTCTCTCAGTTGAGAAGGAATCAGGTAAGATACCCGTGATCACACACCTTCAGGAGGGAGCAGATGGGGCGTGTTGGGGTGAGAAAGGTGAAAAAGCAAGCTTGGTGACCACCCAAGCCCAGAAGAACTTGAGGCCTGCAATTGGAATCTAGACTATAGCTACAGACCAAAGCGGGCTCCCACCCATTTTTATTTTTGAAATACTTATTGGACAACAGTAGAAAAACTGCCCTTGGTTTTTCCTTTTAGCACTTCTATTTTTCTGTGCCCTGAGGAAATTTAATTTATTGTTGCATATAACTCAGACTTGTGTTATCACCAGTACATCCTTTTTTGTTTCAGATTGACTCTAATTTGTTATAAAAGGGGAACCTTTAAAATTTCAGCCTTTCCAAATGGACAGTATGGTGGAAAATCCATGGTAAGTTTTATCACCTCTTTCAGTCTATATTGAAGGATATGGTTGAGAAAATCACAGGATTCTACATAAATTATTACCCCTTCTTTAATGAAACAGTGGCTTTGAACGATGAATACACACTTTCTCAACCATGAAACAAGATGGGAAAGTCCTTAAAAGATTTTTGACAAAAAGTAGCTAACACCATGATTGTGTGTGTGTGTGCGTGTGTGTACAATTGCAGGCACAAACAACTATATACATGCCTTACATTTGGGATATAAACCAGAGTGAGAGGTAAAAATTAAAACAAATAAGCAAAGTTTTCAGTCTGAATCTTAAAAGATGGGATTGAGTGGCTCATATTCTGTCTAAAATGGTTTGCTCATAAATAATGAATGACAGAAAAGCAGCTTCTGTACCAAAAGTCCCTTTCCATCCAAAAGAAAATTTATGCTTCTTTCAAAATTTTAAATCATTTCAAACTATGTAAAAAGAATACCTGTAGGTATTATTCTTGACCAAAACTCTCAGGTGACTTGCTAGAATTATATTCCATGTGCGGCAGGGTTGCTGTACCTCAGCACACTGTGGATCAGGTGATTTATTATTCTAGAGACTGTCCCTATGAATCATGGGATGTTTAGCACCATTCTCTGTCTCTGTCCAAAAGATACTAGTAGCAACCCCCAGTGCCATTTTTGAGATTCAAACATGTCTCTGGTTGCTGAAAAAGCCTTCCTGGAGTGATAGGGAGAAAATCCCTTCAGTTTTGAAAATCACTAATATAATGCATAACTGTGTAGTGTGAGTGTGTTTTGAGGACAGCAGAGGAGGAAAGGTTAGAGTTCCTTATGAGAGCAAGTTACCTGAGAGACGATCTTTTCTACAATGGTGTTGTACTTTAAAAGACATGACCACAGCAGTTGGCATATCCTCTCAGAAGAGGTAAAGTATATCTCTCCTCTTGTCCTGGAATCCTTACCTGGAGAAGAATGCTGGCCAAAAGCATGTACAGAAACGACACTGTGTTACCTGTGAAGCTAGGCCTCAGAAGGTTTTGAGACTACCAATGTGCTGTCTTGTGGTGCTTTCCTGAGGACCCCACACCCTTCAGGGAAGTCACGCTGGCTTCCAAGAAGATGAGACGGCATCTAAGAACAAACCAGAGGACTCAAGCCTAGAGTGAGCACCAGCTTCTGGGTGTGTATGAGGTCACTAGATTATGTAGGCCTCTGAAGCTCCAACTAAATCAGCCCCAAGAGTGAACCCAGGGGAAAACAGCAAAGGAAATACCCACTCCACTAATAGAGTCACAAGAAATAAGGAATTGCTGTTTTAAGCCTCTAAATTTTGGGGTGATTTGTTACACAGCAGTGACTAATAAACAGATGGTTCCCAGACTTGGATCTAAGGAGTGTTACCACCGAGGGATTCCAATATGAAATGTTGAGGATCAGATACAGAGAGGTGAGCCACTTACGATCCGACTCATGCAGACAAGGTTCCTTGTGTCCTCAGAGATTTCATTCAACTTCTCAAGAGCATATTTGTGAACAAATTAGTAGCTTTTTAGAACCTCACCCAATTCAACTAGAAAAACATGCATTTAGAGCATATCAACAAACCAGGTGTGGTGGCACACACCTATAACCCAGCACCTGGATGGCAGAGGCAGGAGGATCACTGCAAATTTGAGACCAGCATAGACTGAAAAGTGAGCTCAAGACCAGCCTGAACTTGTCTCAAAAATAGGTAGGTAGGTAGATAGATAGATAGATAGATAGATAGATAGATAGATAGACAGACAGACAGAGACAGAGTATATCAACAGTGTAAGAAGTACATAAGGAATAGAAGAGAAAGGCTATGACTTTTTATTTGTTCTTTGGTAGATTGAAATAGAATCTTGGCTATTAGTATAAAACTAAAACACAAGGTCCTAGAAAAAATAAAAATATATGCATTAGGCAATCATTGTGAAGGCTTTATACTGGTTATACTGGAAGAATTTTCCCAGAATTTCTCTTAATTTGTCTTCCAGAGTACAGTTGATGAAAAAAAAAAAGAAATTTGCACAAGGTTTTTCAAATGTGGAGTTGAAGCCATAGCCATTATATTTGTCTCTGTGTTTTTGCTTGTTTTTGTTTTGTGTTTTGTTTTCAGACAAGGTCTCTAGATGGCCTTGAACTCACTTTGTAGCCCAGACTGGCCTCAAACTCACAGCAATCTGCCTGCCTCGGTGTCCAGTGGGTTGGGATTACAAGCATGCACCGCCATGTCCAGCGGTAGCTGTCATATTCTGAAGGTGCTCATGATTAATGTAGCAAGTAATCTGATGGCTTCTAGCCTGTCCTCAGTCTCCCCATCATCAACCTTCAACCCGGCCTTCTCCTCACCTGCTGTGCTGCTGACCGGCAGCTCCCCCAGACCTGCCACCAAATGAAGAAGCACTAGCTGTCCAGGATTTCCCCACCAGTTCCCCTTCCTAGCACAGCCTCAGCATTTGGCATGGTTAGCCTATTTTCCTATAGCTACTGATTCTCTTCATATCAGTGTCACCTGGGCTGGTTAGTGGTTTTTATCTGAACTTTCAACTCTCTTTTGGACTTTAACTCTCCCATATTTGTGTATTTTGAATTCTATATACCATGATACTCACAGTGGTTTTGTGTGGTTCACAATTCAGCTCTGACAGATACCACAACCCAACAGTTCAGAGGAAAGATGCTAAGGATTAAATTTTGCTCTAACATTTTACATCACCACAATATATTTTGGGGCTCCCACGCTAATTTGATTCCTTAGCATTGCTAATATTGGGAAACACACTCCAACTATCCCATACACAGAATGCACTCATTATGCCTGTAGTTGTGAAATAGCTGCTAATAGAAAACATTAAAGGCATTCCCTCCCCTTATTTAGGACTCAGGAAGTGTTTTTGTTTGTTTGTCTATTTGTTTGTTATTTTGTCAAAAGCAAGGAGGTTAAGGTATTGTCTAAAAGACAAAGATCTAATGGGCAAACACTGTACAGGAACAGTAATCAGGAGCATTGTTTTAAAATCAAAAATAGGACAAAAGTAACACTAGACATTTGGTGAGACAAGGAAATGTTTATGGCATTCGAAGAGAAATGTATCTCAGAAATAATTTAAATAGCTTTTACTACCTGCCATAAATACCAAAATACCAAAAGAAAAATCCATAGGTAAATGTAACCTTGAGGGGCATAAATCAGCAAAGAAAAAAATTTTCTGTGAGACAAACTGAAATGTGCCAGAGAGAAATAAATGCTCTGAGCTCCATCTCTGAGAAAATTGAGCTTTGGACTTCTGAAAGTATTATGTGTGTAAAAGCAAGTTGTCATGTCCATGGTGCTTTCCATAGTCATTAAAGGAATTTTCGAATTACGAAAATGATGCTATAAGACTAAAATTCTGATCTTTTACATATATCTGATAAAATGCAGATATTTTTTAAGCTCAATGAATCAAGTCAAATAAACATATGCCACTGAATTTCACTTACTTTTGTCCCTAAATGTTTAGCCCTGGTAAAAATAGATGAAAGATCTAATAATTCTGCAATTCTAAGCACCAGAAATCTCCTGGAGACTTGCTGAAAATATACTCTTTGGATCCACAGAGACCCTAAACTAATAAATCTGGAAGGAGGAAATCTGTGCTTTCTCAAAATGTGGAAGGTGAGTCTACCTGACCTACTTAGTCCAAGATGACACCATGGGAAAGAGTTATCTGGACCCAGATGAATGAGTTCCTCTGTGTTCTGAACACACAGAAGGAACCTGTGAAAATGTTATTAGAAAAGTATAAAATGCCACATGCCACTTTGTTGAAAAAGGAAACTCCAACCATACCTCTTGCTTTTATGATCATGAGAAATGGATACACGATCGTGGTGAATGAGAGAGAGCAAGTTCCCATGTGAGAGCATGCGATTACCTTGATGTGGTTGGGGGCTTTGCCTCAGATATGAAGACATGGGAGTTACAAATTTGCTAGCAGGCCCAGGAAACAACTCCAGACAAAAGCAAAATTTGCTCCTCATCCACATATGGCAAAGTCCAAATAAATGCATAAAATTGTATTTATTGGTGCAAGGAACATCTATATTTTCTTTCTAATATAGTATATTCGGAAAATTTTGTTCACTATGACGTTTTCTTTTGGCAAAGCAGGTAATGTTCAAACATCCAGCTTTCAAAAACATTTTGTGTTTAAGGATTTCTCAATAATTCCAACGTGAAGTAGGATATCAATCTCCCAAAACTTGGCGTCTTGATTTTACTTATTTTTCTGTGAGTGAAAATGGCATATCTGAAATGTCACTGCATTTAACAACGACGAGTGTTTCAAATGTTCTCTCTGGCACCTCTGTTTTGGAGACTTTGTTCCTAAGTGTAAAACGCCCGCCTGCACTTGCTCCACCCATCTACAAATCACTTTCCCTCAAGCCTGGGCTCCAAAGCCACCCCCTCCTGGGCAGCTCCAAGAGTCTCTCCTGACATGCCCCATCCCTACCTCCTTCCTCCCCTCTGCCGGACTAGACTAGCCCCAGTCAATGCCTTGCTTGAGGACTCTGTGCTCCCTCTGTCTCTGCAAATAACCAGGGATGGTTCCATGAGGTCAAAGCTTCATCTTGTTTGTCTCTGAATATTTCTATGATGAGCAAATAGTAAGAGTTAAAAATATCCATGTAGTGAATGTATTTTAAGAATTGAAAATTACATGCCATCTAATAAAGCATAACATTAGTACTTGAGCATTGCATGGGTTAAAAAAAATCAGGCCATTAGTTGTAAGATGTGTAACTATGTCAAGAAAAGCAAGCTACCTATACCACACAACCACAGGCAGTAAACATGTACATCACCATATAACTAAGAGATTAGCATGATATGCTAGAAGTGTTGCAAGATTGTGTGGCTGGTGTGTGTTTTCCCCATTACACCACTTGTACGTGCACACGTGCATGCACACACACACACACACATACACACACAGAGGCAATGAAGTTTCCTGACTTTTTTGTTTGTTCTGTATAGCACTGGGCACAGAACTGAACAAACAATGATCCATTTTTTTTCCGTTTTATTAATAGGCACAATCCAGTCATGTTCTTTGAAGTAAGTGTACAAATTCTCACCAGAGTAAGAACGCAAATAAATGCTTGATTTTCAAAGACAAGACATTGATTCATTTATTTAAAGTGTAGTTCCATCACTGAATTAATATTGTTATTTGGCTATAATTTTACATTTGCTTTGGATTGTTCAAAACTTTTTTTAAAAAGTAGGGATTGCCAATTTGCATTATATTCTTTTCAAAAATCTCTCTGCAAGTTGAGCTATCAAACCAACTGTGATTAAGACAATGAGTTTTCCTTTTAATCAATTAAATTAGAAAGTTGGCACATGAAACTCATAACTCCTTAAAATAATGACTAAATAAAGCAGAGGTATTTTAATATTTAGCACAGTGAGACAATCATCAAAAAGTAATAAAAACAGACATCTTTAAACAGATAAAAGTGACAAACATATATAATGTATAGGTCTATTCCAATAACCTCCAAAATTAAGATCTTTAGAAAAAATGAGTATAGATCATTGTACCTTTTTCAGTGCAATCAAATTGAATCTGTCACCTGACTATAAAACGACCACTGCAGAGAAATTTATATCCTCAGGAAACAAGTACTGCTCTGGTAGAAAAGCAAACACACATGTAAGGGAAAGCACATCCATATTTCACATCTAAACTATTTATTGAGCTAAAAAAAAATTTCCAAATATTTTGAGCTTGACATTCACTCAGAAATCCCCATATCACTTTATATAATTCTTACAAATCAAAAAGCTTTACAATTTCAAGGACAGAGTGAATAAATTTGCTTTTAATTGATTTCATTCAAAAGTTTCCCAATGTTAGATTTAAGGCATAAGTTTCAGATCCTTTCATCCTTTCTTTTCTTTTTTCCTTTTTCTTTCTTTTGTAATAATTGAACCCAAGACCTTTATACTGAATTACATCTCTAGTTTCCCCTTCTGCACTTTTCCGGCACAAGGACTTGCTAAATTACTAATTTTCCAGATGGGGCTCAAACTTGCAATCTTCCTGCTTCTGCCTTCCAGAATGCTGGAATAATTGAAATGTAATACCTGTCTTTTGACAGATATGTCTTTAAAAAAAAAAACAAGAAGGTTTCCTCCATCTTGGATGCTGAGAATAGGCATGAACTAATACACATGAATTAATATAAATTATTTCAGAAGATGTAGTTGGACAATGCTGTGAAAAGAACTTTAGTATATTTGAGGAAACATGCAGGGGTAATATGAATTAGAGACTTTGAGTAATCAAAAGGATTTGCCAATTTAAGTGAAAGTTGAATCCAAATTTCCCTATGAAAACTGATTCCCTTTTGTAGGATACTTAACACAATATTTCATAATCATATTCTACAATTTTACCTCCTTTGCACCTTCACTTAAATGTTTCTTGCTCAATAAGATCTAATGTGAAGACCTATTTAAAATTTAAAATTGAAATATCTCTCCCACACTAATTATCCCCTTTACCCTGTTTTTTTTCTTTTGATTTTTCATGACTTTTTTTAAATGATTCTGTTTTTCATAACACTTCTTTCTAACTAGGTTACTATACATAGTCATACACTGTACAATATGTTTATTGCTTAGTCTGACCCCACTCTGCAAGGAACATATAAATCCCTCCAGAGAGGCACATTTTACCTGGTTGCTCAATGGTGTAACCCGAGCATCAAGAACACTGATTGCTATTCAGTCAATAATCAATATTAATTTCACTGAATTTATATATTGCTTTTTAAAGTTTAAAATGTTTTTATAAAATCCACTTTGCTGACAAATAAATGTTGAACGTAAGTATTATTTAACATCGATTTATGGCACAAAGCAATTCTTAAACTGTAGCATTCAGAAGGTTGGTCTGAAATATATTTTTGTTAATGCAAATATGCATGAAATTTCTGTGCATTTACTATATTTTACCTGCTTATGAACTTAGACATGTGTACCTATGGGGAAATACACGTTTAGCAAAACACTTAACAAATCTCAGAAGTAAGGAAAAGCTGAAGACCTGGGTTCATTTTAGAGTCAATTTTTTGTTGTTGTTGTTAGCACTCGGGAGGCTGAGGCAGAAGGATCACTGAGAGTTCAAGGCCAGGCTGGGCTACAAGGCGAACTCAAGGTCACCCTGAACTACTCAGTCAGATCCTGTCTCAAAAAAAGTTTTTTTAATTTATTTTTTAATTAATTTTATTGGTACACTTTAGTTATACACAATGATCACATTCATCATAAGGAATTTGTACCTGTACATGACATAGCTTGATTTTTCTTTTTTTCTCAAACTTCCTCCCCTCCCTTCATCCCCTGAGCCCCTGAGCCAGGCATCGTGAAGAACACCTGTAATCCCTGCAACTCTGGCAGGCAGAGGAAGGAGGGTCACAAGTTAGTTCAAGCTCTGGGTAACTGAGAAACTTAGGGTTCTAGTGACCTTGTCTCAAAATTTAAAAAAAAAGAAGAAAAGAAAAAGCTCTGGAATGTAGCTCAGTGTAAAGGCTTTAGGATTGATCCTCAGTACCAACAACAAAGAAAAAGGAGAAGGGCGAGAAGAAGGAGCAGAAAAACGAGGAAGAGGAGGAAGATCACCTGAATACTCAGACTCTTGCTTTAAATCTGACATTAGGAAACTTTTGAAAGAAAATAATTAAAAGCGACTTTCCATCATACATTGTTTTACACCCATTTCCTTGACAATCTAATCTATCTCTTTTACTGATCTATTGCTTCTATATTACTTATTCATCCATTAAATTCCAACACCTACTCTGTATCTGTCTGGCCAAGAGAGCTTCACTGGTTTGTCATCCACAGAATTATGAGTGGAGCAAGAATATTTATTACTTTTACTAGTACACTTTTATTAAATATTCCCAGGACCTACTTTTCCATCCTGAGGCAGAGAGATAAAGAGAGAGAGAGAGAGAGAGAGAGAGAGAGAGAGAGAGAGAGACAGATATTAGTAGAATACACCTGTCTGATTATCCAAACCGGAAAGAGAGAGAAGTGAAAAGTAGAGAAAAAGTAGATTAGTAATCTACAAAACCTGTTATTGGAACAGAATAGTCAAGATGGGAGTAGTTGACAAAGAGCAGTATAATATATTTTTAAAATTAGTACATGTTTGTAGTACATGCAGTTTACAATCATCTTCTCGAGTGGGTACATGTACATACTACAGCTTGGTTTTGTTCTTAACCTTCTCCTCCTTCCCTCCCACTCTCCTCCTTCCTCCTCTAAATCCTCTTTCCCCGTTTTCACTCGCTGATATTATTCATCTGACTTCATATTTATGACATATAGATATGGCATATATAATTTTCATTCTTTAAGGCTATTAGGTTCCTCTACAGTAAGTCCCTGACTTAGGAACAAGCTCTGTTCCGGGAGAATGTTTGCAAGTTGGATTCATTTGTAAGTCTGACACAGTGAGTCTTAAACACATTTGACACAAAAACAAATATGTGAAGCATAAAAAACTTCATATGTCCCATGATCTTGTCCTTCTTCTTTAGAATTGTGCCAATGATTGAACAATTCGTGTTTATAAGAACAAGTGATATCCGTCCAGAGATTTAGCTCAGTGGCATAAGTGCCTATCTAGCAAGTGCAAAATCATGAGTTTGATCCCCAGTATAAAAAAAAGAAAAAAAAGAACAAGTGATATCAACTATCTTTTCATGTTGGTTCACTCTCTCTATTATTTTCTCTTTTTTCATGGCAATTGCTTTGCAGGGTCTAGTGGTACCCTCCATGTCACCTGCCCTCCCTCCTGTCTGAACATCCTGAGCTCTGATTGAGCACTGTCACGCTGCACAGAAGCACCACTGTGACAGCGTCCGGCAGACACTGAGCTACTCTTGTGATTTTTTTTCACATCTATGAATGTTTGTAATGTAAGGTCCACTTGCATCTGTGAAAGTTCACAACTCCAATGTTTGTAAGTTGGGAATTTACTGTGCATGGCATGTCTTTAGTCTACTTATTTCCCCTTCCCCGCACTCTCTCCTTTCACACATGTTCT
This sequence comes from Hydrochoerus hydrochaeris, assembly GCA_004027455.1. Taxonomy (NCBI): domain Eukaryota; kingdom Metazoa; phylum Chordata; class Mammalia; order Rodentia; family Hydrochaeridae; genus Hydrochoerus; species Hydrochoerus hydrochaeris. Next base: position 7,544 of record PVLA01006676.1, on the reverse strand, counting down.
CTCTAATACTTCCCTATTTGCAAGGGATCCACATAAATCCTTTTATCCATCCTTTATGTGCTGTTTGTATATTGCCTTACTTAAATAATGGATACTATACAGTAGTTAAGTTTGTGCATGTGATTGATCTCACTCAATATTATATTGTCCAATATTACATTTTCCTACAAATGTCTCAGGTTTGCCCATCTTTATAGCAGTGTAGTATTCCATCATGTATAGACACCCCATTTTCTTTATCCAGTCATCTGCTGATGGGTACACGGGCTGCTTCCAGGATTTAGCTATTAAATACAATGTTTCTCTACTATGGAATACTATGTAGCAATTTAAAGAACAAAGCTCATCAATATGCACTATAATGAAAAACTCTGCCATATATATTATTGAATTAATAAAGGAAAACAAGATACAGAAACGTGTGTGTGTGTGTACGCACCTGTGTATTTTACCAAACAATGCAGCTTCAGGGAGAAAATCTTATAATTACTACTTTACTTTCCTATGATTTGAGAGGTCTACACCTACTACACATTATAATTTAGAACATCTAATAAAATAAAGCTATTTCCATGTTGGAAAAATGTTATGAATAATTCCATTATGTAAAGATACTACTGTTAAAACTTCTATTTGTTTTCATCTAATATTTTTGATGCAAAATTTTTTTTTACAAAAGGACTCACTTTGTACAAACTGTTTTTAATCAGCTTTCTCCACCTTTGACATGAAATTAAATATTTCTCTAGTATCATTTTTAATGGCTGAACAGAGTCTGGTCGTTAAGTATTTATGTTTTATCTGGTTCTTAACACTACCAAAAACGCTTCCATAAAATCTTGTAGTTACAGTTTTGCAGACCTCTATGACTATTTCCTTAGCATGAATCTCTCAAAGTAAAAATGCTGGTTTAAAGGTTTTATGCAAGATTCTGTGGCATTCAATAGATGTGACCAAACTGCCTTCAAGAAAGGTTTTAAAAATTTATACTCTCACCAACAGTATATGATAGTGCTTCTATCTATTTTGCCAATGCAGAGAATATGATTGCTATAAATCTTAAAAATCTAGGTTTTAGTAGCTGGTTCCTAAATCTACACTTCACCTTGAAGTTAGCATAGACTTAGAACGGATTCTGTCTATGCTAAATTACATTTTGTACATTCACACACTGTGACTATAATGATTTGAAAGCAATCGGTTTGCTTTTGTACAACCTAGAAATCAGGAAAATGTTTGCGGGCCAGTCTCAGACTTCCTCCCTGTGTTTTCATTCTTTTCTCATTGGTTATAATAAAAGATTAAGGATTAGATTTTGAGCGTCTAGTTCTCACAGCCTCCAATGAGTAAAATTATTAAAATTTAACTGTGACTTTAAAAATTGTGCTTTGGACCTTTGTGCCATTGGAGAAGGTCAAGTTCAAGACCCTTATTTAAAAAGACCTCTCCCTGAGAGAGCACAGAAGGAAACCTATTAACATTGTATCTTTCTCATTTCTTTTCTTTTTGTTCATTTTAAAACACAGCTAATACTGACTGAAAGCTACTGCAGACTCAAAGCAAAAAACAGCTAACTTAGAGTACATGGATGTGGCATCAAACTTGATCCTGCTCAATTTAGTGGACAGCATTATTAGTGGAAATCCTGGATGAGAAATCTGTCTAAACAAGGCCTGTGTTTTATTTGTTTGTTGGCTTTGTTTTTTACTAAACAATAATATCGTCCGTGATTTTAGATTTTTACTTTGAAACAAGAAATTTAGAGTTTGGTATGGTTGGAGTTTGGTTATTAAACATTCGATTATCCCTATAAAAGCTGGAGACTTAGCCAGAAACTTAGCTCCGCAGCACAAGCGCCTATGCGGGAAGCACAAGGTCGTGATTTCAATTCCCAGGATAAAGAAAAAGTTAATAAGTTTTTAAACAGTAATGTGGTTTGAAACACTTCAATGCTAAATATTAAAAGCATGAAAAGGTCTAAAATCTTTTAAAATTATTTTGAATTTTTAAAAATGTCTTTATTTTGAAAATATATTTGCTCACCATTACTATAGCTGTGCTGTACACAAACCAATAAAATATGAGAAAAAATGAAGGTGATGATTGCAAATGGTTTTTTGTTGTAGACACAGCCATACTTTCATATTAAGTATAACAACAGTGTTACATTTTATTTTTCATTCTCATGTAAAAATTTCAAATATGATACAAGAATAGCTGAAAGAGATCAAAGAAGATCAAAACCAGTTGAAATCTCTGGTGTCTTCGTAGTTATCAAAGGAAATCATAAACTTTCAAGGCATTCAATTTGAATTTATTTCATTAAAATACACAAAGCCAACAATGTGGCAGAAGGAGAAGTTTACCATAGTAAAACTCTAGTATTGCTCTGTGCTTTCACCCAGGATCTAAATGATCTATTTATCTTATTTAAATATAATTTTATAAAACCTTAAGACTAAACTTTTGCTTTCTCTACTATTTTCCTCTATCAAAATATTAAGTTGGTGGTTTCAGTAGACTTACTCCACTAGAAGAATGACATGGGTCATAGGTGGTTCTGGACCCTATGAAATTTACCAAGGCAATGTGCAGAAACTTAATTACAAACCTACTGGAATCCCTTACCCACCTCAGTTAGGAATATGAATGTCATGTTTGGCAGACCAAAGAAAAATCTGTGGTGAGAACAACTCCCAAGGGGAAGGTGGCCTCTGTGACCTGTTCCCCAAGGCAAAGGAGAAGATCTTCTATAGGACATCTTAGGTGGATGGATCCGGGATCCTCACAATTGGAGTACCCCAAAGAGCTTTGCTTGACTCCGATGGGAGAAAGCTATGAACCCTGGGCAGCACAAAGGAAAAGGGTCCTTGTTGGTCAGAAGGTAGCTACAAACCTAATAGGAAAGAAAGATGAGACAGAAAAGGAGCCAGTAAAGCGTCTATGATCAACCCAGTTATCACTGTGAGCACCGAGAATGCAGAGAAGCCCAGGGAAATGGTGTAGAAAAGAGATCCCAACAGAAGTCTGGCAAGTTAAGCCAATACTTCTAAATTTCCTAGCAGCCACATTTTTAAAAGCAGCAAAACAGGTAAAATTAATTTTAATCCTATCCTTCACTTAACCCATTAAATCCAATAAATCATGTAATGAATGTAAAACTTGTGAGCTATTTAAATTATTTTTATTTAGTCTTTGATATCAGATATGTCTTTTATACTTACAACTTGATTTGGACACTCAATTTTCACCTGCATTTGTATTTAGTTTTCATAAAATTGAGAGTTGAAAAAGTTGGTTCACATGACCAAAGGTTTTTTTTTTTTAATTAAAAAAACCAAAACAGAAAAAAGGGTAGAAATGATTCAGAATTCAAAAACTAACATTAAGAAATCATCACTAGTTGATATATTACATATTATCTTAGAAGTAGTCAGTCAAGTTACAAAATCAAAGCATTAAAAATGAACAGACAATCAAACAATGACAGCACAAACTATTCTGTTTCATGTCCTCACAAAAACGTAGTAGTATTGGTTATCTATCTTGCACACTTTCAAGGTTTTGTCAGATCTACTTTTTAAAAGTTTGCCAAGAACAACTGACACAAGTATCATTAAAATTATTTAATCACTTAAAATTAAGTCAGATTGAAAGCTCCACCCTTGGTTACACCTGTCACGTTCTACATGCTTAGCAGCCACACGTGGCTGGTGGCTCCTGGACTAGGTGACACAGATGTAGTGCCAGCATCACAGACGATTGTTAGTGAACGGCTGTTTCTGGGGCCATTGGCAGCTGTGCGTGTGACCACATTTGCTTACCCCAGAAAGGGCTTGGTGCGGATGGCGCAGGTGTTCACAGTGAGAAGCCTTCCCACAGAAGTGGGTGCCGCGGTGCGGGCAGGGCACTGCCGGTGTCTGCTGCACTGCGTGACCTCCATCCTTTCCTACGTTCTCTCCTTCAGCAAGTCTCTCCCTTTGATCTCTTAGAAGCATGTGACGAATCAGTCTTTGCTGTTTCAGATGTCTCCACAGCTAGCTCCCTCATCACTGCCACGGATGGCCCTTGTCGAGGAGGCCCTGGCTTACCTCGCGGTTTGTCACCACAGCCAGCAGCTCTGTCCCTTGCAGCTGGTTCCCAGTAACTCAGGCACACTGCTACAGCGGGGGGGGGCCAGGATACTGACTGTGTGGCCAATGCCAGCCTGACGTCTAGAATCGAATCTAATTTTAAGTAGAAAGAAACTCCAGTCTAGTGCCCTGTAGGACTTGACATTTAAATAACTCTATACCTGCTTGAGTTCAGAGCCTGATCCTCAGACCATAGCAATCATAAGATTCAGTCTAATTTCTGCCACCATGTGACTGTCTGATTCTGTTTGATCTCTTCCCAGAGTCCTGGCTTTACCAATGCCCTAAATGCAAGCAGAGTATAACCCAGCCAGCCAACTTCCCAGGTAACTGTGCCTTCCCTGGTAACCCAGCACTCCTCCAGGTGGCCTGAGGCTCTGCTCCTTCCCCTTTAGTCTTCAGAGCTCTGCACTGTATGAGCTGCCCAAAGATGTCTGCCCATGTATGTGAGGTCGAGCCCCCTGGATAAATCTCCTGTCTGATCCCTCTTGGCTTGAACCACCTAAGGGCAAGATCTTATTTAAGGACCCTGTTTCTACCACCCTATCCTATACCACTGGAGTTAACCAGCTCCAAAATAGGATAGTGTCTGCCTGCAAGCCTAAATTAATGCATATAAGCTATTATTATTCCTCTAATTCATTCTGCACTATAAATTCAGATTCATTTCTTAAAATCCTGTACTTGACATGTCAAAATTTGCTGGAGAAATAATTCATAACTGTCCTACATGGAGTCAGGTGCCAGGGAGACAAAAGAAGTTTGTGACAATTTTCCTAGCTTCAAGTAGTTTTCAAGTGAATTTGAGAAGCGAGATTCATATGCATGATAGCGTTAGAAATAATATAAAACAAGGATTCAAAGATTGGCAAATCTCATTTTAAAGAGCCAGAGAGTAAATATAAGTCATTGCTGGCCATCTATGTATTTTCTGTTATAGCAGCTCAACTCTGCTTTAGCACAGATGGCAATATGTAAATGAATGGGCATAACTGTGTTTCAATAAAGCTTTATAGACACAAGGGGGGCACTAAAATTTGAATTTCATATATTTTAAATAATCCTTAAGTGTTCTACTTCTTTTGACTTTTTTTTAACCATTTCAAAATGCAAGGCTGGAGATTTAGCTCAGTGGTGTAAGCACCTGCCTGGCAAATGTAAGGTCATGAGTTTGATTCCCAGAAACCCCCCCCCCCACCGCCAAAAAAAGCAGACATTACTCTTAGCTTGTGGGCCATATATGAACAGACAGTGGGCCAGGCTTTGTTTGGCTTTTATGGTTTCCCAATTATTTTGTTGTTGTTGTAGCTGTTTTGGTTTTGAAATAGGGTTTCACTACTGTATTCAGGCTGGCCTTGAACCCGAGACAATCCTCCTGCCTGTTTTCCAAAAGCTGGGCTGACAGGCCAGCACCACCCTGCTCAGTTTATAGCCCCCTAACTCTCCGTGTAGGGTATCATTTAGTATTTAGCAAAGTGGCTCAGATCCAATGAGAAAGAAATGAGAAATGAAGGGAGAAAGAAATATCATTAAAATCTTTTCATAGAAAGTCTACAAAACTTAAACAATCTAGAAGATAGTAGGATAGTGAAAGAAAGAAAAGCTATTGCTAGTCAGCAACAGCACAATCTGAGAAATAGACGGAGGGTGATAGTTCGCCAAGTGATGACATTACCCTGAGTACAGCCGTTAGTCTTTATTGTACAGCTGCTGGAGATTTCCATGTAGCCATAAATTTGAACAGATAAAATGTAAGCACCGCTTCTCCTCTCCATGTCTCATAGGATTGCTTGTAGAACTCTCTGTTGCCCTCCAAGACTCTTAAAGTCTCTGTGCTTTTTTGATATTTATTCTAGATGAGTTTCTCAGATTTGTTTTTTATTAATTCTTGTCCTCCACTGTGTCTAATCTACTGTGTTATATTTCCACTGAGGTTTTAGTACCAATAATTATATAGTATTTCTAAAGTTCCAATTTTTCCAAAATCCTTTTCTGGTTTCATACTGACCTTTTCTTGAAATATATTTTAATAATTTCATTTTCCTTTTTAAACAAATTAAGCATAATTCAGTGTATTTTAAATTGCTCTGTTATCTCTGGTTTTTACAGTGCTGATCTTCTGGGTTTGTTGCTCATGATGCTTTGTTTCCTTGGTTTATAAGTTTTCTATAATGAACAAGTTTTTACCCATGAGACCCTCACGCTCACACACACACACTCTTAGCCTCCCTCCACACAGGTAGTATAAACGTGGATCTCACAACCACAAGGAGTGGAGGGCTGATATTTATCTCATTCACGCCCCGAACGCACAGCACACTTCCCTGAGCTGCGCAGGCCTTTGTGGTTCTCCTGGTCCTCTGTTAGGAAGGACGTGGGGCTCTCTTCTCACCCCCGACCTCACTCAGGCCTGAGCTGCGTTCCCTGGTCCAGCAATGGCATCACAACTTCTGCCCTGCCAGAGGCCCACGGCTCTCCTCTGTCCAGATATAGCTGAGTTTATTTATATATTTTGCACATTATTAAAAACTACACTTTATCTGTTATTTCTGTACATTGAGGGCAGAAAGGGATGTCAGCATTCACTTTTATCTAACAAGTTATCTGAAAAACCAGTGTTTTAATTTTTAAGATAAGGAGATAAATGTGTATAAACACATAGAGGATGATGATTTTAAATGTGGGGAAGAAGAGTGTACAGGTTCTAAAGCGGTAGGACAATCAGATTTCTCCAGAGACAGTGAAGACTGACAGTTTTCTCTATATAGATGCTTTAGTTGTATATTTTACTTTTTATTTTGAAATCATTTTATATTTACAGAAGATTTGTAAAGATAGTTCAGAATTTCCATATACTATACTCAGTTTCTTCTAATATTATCAAAAGTATAATGATCTACTGATCAAAAGAAATTAACATTGTACAATATCATTAACTAAATTACAGCTTTTATTCAGATTTTACCAACTTTTCTCTAATATTTTTTTCCTGTCTCTGTATCCAATCCAACATTTTACATTATGATTAGATGTTCCTTAGTCTGTTTTAATCTCAGACAGTCTCAGTGTTTATTATAGCCTTTCATGACATTCTTTTAATTTTTTAAAAAAATTTATTTAAAGAGAAAAAAAAGCAAAACAGAAAAAGGGGTAGAAACAATACAGAATCTCAGAGGAAAAAAAAGCAGTAAGAAATCACTAGTTGATAAATCACATACTGTCTTCTTAGACCTAGTTGTTAAAGTTACAAAATTAAAGCATACAAAGTGGACATTCAAACAGTGAGACTGCAAAGAAGTTCAATGATCCAGTAACAACTTAGCAACATGGTTTTCAATCCTACACACTTAAACATACATGCAGCCATATCCTCTAGAGCACTTTCTTTTCTTCTTTTTACTTTTTAAGTCC